>JAZHYW010022322.1:0-117862 GCA_037355805.1 Ixodes ricinus | reverse complement strand
CCGCGGAGATGTGGGAACCACGCTATTAGGTTTGACATCTACTGTGAGATCGCCGCCGCTGTTGAGACAACCCTTTGGTTACTCTATCGGTACCTGTGTTGGTAGTTATCAAATCCCGCACTTTTTAACCTGTTTAATTGACTTTTTGGAGTTTCTTTAAAGATCGTTTATTCCCGAATACCCTCTTTCCGGATCATAATTAATTAAAAAAAATCCATTGCAGTTATTCGGGAATAAATTTATGCCCATTTAGTTTTTTTAAAGATATATTGTCACGAATGACCAATGATGAGGCGAAGAATAACTAAAGAAACTAAACGTTTAGTCAGGCCAATTTGTGCCCAAAACAAACAAAACAAAAGGGGAACAGAAGAAAACAGCAGAGCGTCGCTGGCGTCGATGTCGGCGAAACAGCAGGATCGATCGCTGGAGCGAGAGTCACTGCGGCTGGCCACGCAGGAGCCTGGTTTGCACACGGGTGGACTTCTGGAACGGTCGGCATAGAAGGTTCGGCGTGTAGAACATTCTAAACTCGAATCAGCAACACGGTTCTCGAATTTACCAGAACATTACATTAGAGTCATCAAAAATGCGTACCCGCTGCCAGGAGTCGAACTCTGGCTTTCAGCGTGGAAGGCACGTTAGGCCACGAGCGCGCTGCCCGCTTTGTCAGCTGCGCTCGCGGCATTATTCCCCCTTTGAAAAAAGTGCATCGTCCCGATGCCGCACAAAACGAAAACAGAAATACACAACAAAAGGGTAGCAGAGTCGCGAGCCACAGTTCACAGTTCACTCTTTGATCAGAGTCCAAAGTTCTATCGTTCGTAATACGGCTTGAGCCGGACGACGTGCACCACCTCAGGTCGTGGCTGGCGTCTTGCAGATGGGCGCGTTCCGTCGGGTAGAACTTCGTAGTTCAGATCGCCGAGGCGTCGGATGATCTTGTAGGGTCCGAAATAGCGTTTGAGAAGCTTCTCGCTGAGCCCGCGGCGCCGTATCGGTGTCCACACCCAAATCCGGTCTCCTGGTTGAAAGTGGACGTCCCGGCGACGAAGGTTATAGCGGCGTGCGTCGACTCGCTGTTGGTCATGAATCTTGATTCTTGCCAGTTGGCGAGCTTTTTCCGCGCGTCGCCAGATCAGTTGAGCATCGTCGTTGCCATCGTCAGCCCGCACGTGAAGGATTTCTCTCTAACAAAATATTTGGTATACTTTATGACATAATTTTCTCTGTTCCTAAACGAAACATGAAAAATTTCATTTTTGTTTTATAGGTTCAGAAGTTTTTTTTATAAAATTTGTAAGGAATTCAGTATGATTCTTTTCTTTCATGTACATTAAACATTTGTTCAATTGCACCAACGAGTAAAATACTTATTGTCATACCACCTAAGGGAAAGAAAACAAATGCCTTTAATTCACTTGCTGAACTGACAATATTAGTGAAAGCAGTGTGTCGAACCGAAAAAAATACGGGTTCGGTTACGGTTCAGGTTCAGGTAAATTTATTTTGTACCGGTTCAGTTCCGGTTCGATTAATTCGATCCGCGAACTGGTTCGCGAACCGGTTCGGGGCGCTGAACCGGTTCGCGAACCGGTTCGGAAATTATAAATGACAAATTGCAACATCAAAATAAATTACAAATAAAACATCTGAAATCAGCACATACGAAACGGGATACATCGTCGAAACTAGTAGTGCATAACGTTTATAAAAGCCTGTAGCCAATGCAAGCGGCAAACAACGACTGTCTGATGACAGGGCTGTCTGTCACGGGCGCTAACTCCAGCGTCTGCTGAGCGTTGGTTTGAGCGCACGCGCCCGCTTGAGTCCCATGACTACGCTGGGCAGGCGACGGAAGCAACAGAAGCTCGGCAGATCCTTTGTCAAATCCGAAAGTGCGCGCAGCTTCGCTTCTCCGCGAGCGACTAGGGTTTGTATCCCTGTTTTTTCCCCCGCATTTATCGAGTTTCCGGTACGAAAAATACGGCATGTAAATCTTGACACTTCATAGCTCGATATACTCTGACCGGTGGTTGGGGCAGCGAAGAGCAGATATAATTCATGAATGCTCATTTCAACTGTAAATAAAATTTCTTTCTCTCCCTCAAACATTATCAAACTCCACAGCCTTTTCTTTTCTCATTCCGATGGAAGCAAGCTTCAAGAACTCGCGCGTTCTAGAAACGTGTTATGAAATGAGCACACAGCAGCATTTAGGATTTACGAGATTGTAGGAAAATGAAATCCCGTGACGCGATTTTTTTTTTTTTGCACAGCCTTCCAATTTTTTTTTCCGTGCAAGCCGCGACCAGCGCAATACTGGTTCCTATGTCAAGATTCATGGATGCAGCGTTTGTCAAGATTCATGGATGCAGCGTTTATATTCCTAAGACTGAGTGGAGAAGAAAAATATGTAAGCGAGGTGTGTGTCAGTTGACGGCACTTAAAAAACAAATGGCATTGATAGCACATTCATTGTCAACAGCGCGTGGCCGAACCGTTTTGACATGAGCCGGTAACCGTTATTTTTTTTCCGGTTCAGTTCCGGTCCGGGTTCATCGCGATAACAAGATAACGGTTCGGGTTCGGGTTCAGTTCCGGAAAAAATACCGGTTCGGTTCCGGTTTTCGATTCGGTTCGGTTCCGGTTCGACACCCTGAGTGAAAGTGAAAAATCCACCTTAATTTTGATAACAATGATAGGCTCTTCTGAATACTTATATTTTCTTCTCAAGCTATTTAATTTGTTAGTAAAATAAAAAAAATAGCTAGTCATATGTTTAATATTATATTCTGGATCGAATGAAAACTTTTTTACTACATCATATTGTGTTTTACCCTCTAGACAATTTAGAATACAGTGAATACAAAAAGACAACATAAAATGAGTTTAGACATTGAATCTCTGATGAATTACATAATATATCTTTATTACTTGTTTTCAGATGTTTTAATATTTCTTTAGCAAGGGCAGACCAAAGCTATCAAAGAATTTATTATACTTGGACCATTAAATTAAAAAAACTGAATGAGGTTTGTGGATGAAAAATTATCATTATTCATCACACCTAACGTTTTGTACGTGTTTTGGCAACATATTTTTGGAAATACACCACTAAATCTGGGATTCTGTTTTAATAACCTAATAATCTTTATAGAACTTAGTGGTGAACTTAGTATTTTGCCGATTATCCTAACACCCTGGTCAGCAAATTTCATCCGTAGCTTTCGCAGCTCCAGCCGTTGAGGCTCCTGTTAAGGCCCCGTTGTCAACAACTGACAGGGCTTTGGATGCTAGGCCTCGAACGCCTTGAAGATTGGTAAAAGACCACCTTCCTGAGTCTTTTGATTTCTTAACTGTTTTACTAAACTTTATGTCACAGGCGTACCCAACTTACGTTTCGGATTTTGAGTGGAAGCAAGAAGCATTGTAAAATTTGTAGGATTAGCCCGCGGATCAGTTAGTATTTCGCATTCTTCTTAGTGCTGAAATGAAGTATTAAGCTTTTTTTGTTGACCTTCTGATAGGTGTTATAGTTATATGATATACATTTATATAAGACAGGAATATTATTTTTGGCAAACTTTATTTTACCATCAGATAGAGTTACTCTGATTTTTCACTCAAGCTTATACATCATATACATTCTGTACCTTGTAGCCGGAGTTCTTCGAAGTTTAATATGTACTTTAACAACCTTAACAAGTCCGCCAAAATGTTAACAATTATTAATGAGAGATGTGTAAGTATTTTCGAATGCATTCGTAGGCATATTTGTAACATCGAAAGAAAATATTTGATAGAAACTTTAAAATTTTAAATTTGTTTCAACGGTCCGGGTATCTACATCTACAGGTTTAAATCCGGCTTCAATGAATTCATGATAGGCATCGTCAATAACAACATTTTTTTGTGTGAAATCAAATGAACTCGAAAGTATTTATGGGAGTTCACTTCTACATTTATTGTTTCCAGGTTTAAATTATCAAAACGCATGTTCTTTCAGTTGAAGAATTACTTCTGAAAATGTTTTGAAAAACATTATAATTATATTTTGGTTTATATATTATTCCGGAAAAGTCTATGGTATGTTCGGCCTTATCAAAGCCTATTGTTCTACTGGTTTAAAACCTTTCCCATTCTTGTGATAAATCTAGTTAATCTTTAACTGTTTGGTTAAGAGAGCTCAAGTTTCGAAATTTGGTGTTATCTTTGGAACCTTCCAAAATAGTCTGCCATATAAAAATGTGTAAGTGTCTGCAGTGTAAACATGTCCGTATAATGAGTTTAATTAGAGCTAACTTGAGTGTCATTCTTTAAAATACTTTATAATTTTTGAAAAAAAAAGATTAGATCTCTGCACTTAACAGACACTTCTACAATATATGAGTTTTTAAGTGATTTCATATCTCTTGGCAAATCCTTTGTTATATCTTGAGTTTTCTTCAAAGGAGCAGTGCAACAGTTTCACTGCTTTGCTTAAATAATTTTGGAGTTGGTGCCTCGACCTTTCTGAAGTAAAGAACAAATAGCCGCTTTTACCTGCATGTCCTAGTTTTTATTTTAAAAATGAACAAAGATTGATGTCTTCGGCACCTCTCAACTCCTTCACCATCTTCCGAGTCACGTGCGCTGTGACGTCAATGCGGAAGGCGCGGGGTTCCGGTGAAGCTTTCTCCCTAGAGCCGTCAGTGAGCAGCAAGAACTCATCCGCTCTCGAACGCGTGACCACGTGCTGGCCGGCGCAGCGCGAACAATATGGTGAAAGGAGGAAAGTCTCATCCGGGTCCGGCCATACACGTCCGGCTCTGTCCCCCTCCCCTCCGGCTTCTGGCTGGCGGCTGTTCGCGGTAGCAGATACAGCTGACAGTTTCATGGACCTAGGATAGATGGCGCCACTAAAACTCCGTATACTAAAAGTTTTGTCTATGATACCAGGTTTTTGACACATTTATATTTATGTTGAAACGACAAGATTTATAGAAAAGTTACCTTTCATCGAGCGGGTATTCGCACAACTTGCTACCTTTCTACAAATTCCCCATTGACGTCACGCCGCGTGTTTCTCATGGCCGCCGCTCGCGGCTGCAGGTCGGGGAATATTCTAATTTTTGCCTCGCGATTTTGCGGCGGAATCGAAACATTTCGAAGGAAGGAGGTGTGTTTTCTGTCCTTTGTGACAAGATGAACAATGTCAAAAGTAGAAGGTGCCAATTCTTTCAACCTTAAAATTGTCGCACACCTCCTTTAACACCAGTATCCGTCTTCTGGGAATCGACAATTACTTCATATTTGTTTTGCTCATGTTTCAGACGTACGTGGGTACTAAAACTAGGGCGTGGTTGTAGATCTTGAAAAATCATGTCAGCAGGTGATTCATTTTTTGATCGTTGAACTAATTTTAGGAAGAAAATAATATGTTCGATTTCTTTATCAATAACTGTGGATATAATTTCTGAAAATGCATTCACACTAATATTTTTAACACATGACACCCTATCATTAATATTTGTGTCATAACTTTTAATAGTTTTTAGTTTGCACTGAAGTACACTTTTGAAAAACCTGAGGGCGTCCCTTGTGTTGGAACAGGAGAGTTCTATTTGATTTTGAGATTTTATGGGGTCATTTGAATTTTTAAAAGTTTCAAAATCATGGCGTTCATTAGTTGGAATATGTATTCCTGTTTCTCGTAAGTTGCAGTAAGTCTATTTAAAAAATAAAACAAAAATCGTGCAAGAAGGAGATAAAGAAGTACTTTCGAATGCTTACCATACTTTTATATAATACTTATCTTTTTTCATGTAAAGAATTGGAATTTCTTCGCACAATCTCTATTACTACTGGATCAACCTGTTCTTTACCGTCGTGGAAATTTTTCTTTCGTTTTGATTTGTTCTGGATTATTTAAGGTATTTTCAACTAGCTGGATGCTACATTTTTTAATTTTGGTTTAACCTCTGCAAATGTATCTTTAGCAAATTAAATCATTTTCGGATCGCTCGATATAAAAAATCATTTACTTGACGCTGAGAGACTTGCAAAGAATTTCAAGAAAGTTTTTAAAAATTAATTGCCTTGCATATCAAAATATTCAATATTTGGATGCTTACAAAAGTGTTGACGAGGATTTTTAAGTAAAACCGTTTCTTATATAAAATATTTACAGAGGTTCTGAGGAAATATCTAACGTCATGGAACATTTTTCTTTCTTAAAATCAATTTGTAAATTCTTTTTGATATGTGATTCTTAAAAGAAAACTTCATGATCTCACTATATGCCAATAATAACGCATATTTTAAATTTGTCTATCAAGTTATACATTTTTCTCGAGCTTTGGAAAAATTCCATAATTGTGCCTGTTCACAAGAGTGGCAAGAACAATGACGTAAAGACTTACAGACCGGTAAGTATCCTTGCTGTGTGCTTTGTCTAAAGCTTTTTTTTAAAATTGTTTTGTATGAACATTTGTCACAATTTTTTTAATGTAAAATTAGCCTTTCACAACATGTTTCTCTGGCAGGTCTGTAGAAACGAACCTAGTGTGATTTTTAGACTTCGTTTTGCCAATTTCCGATCAGCGTGGGCAGGTGGATGCCGTGTATTTTGATCGGTCGAAGGCATTTGACTTGGTGAATCATTCAATTCTTGTACATAAATTGGGAACATATGGAGTAAATAAACAGTTTCGCACTTTTTTCAAAATATCTTAAGGCAAAAAAACTTCGTTTTAATATTAGGACATCATTCTAGACTTTAAGAGTCTTTTTCTGGTGTACCACAGGGGTGCATACTAGGGCCAATTTTTTCAATGTTTTTATTAATGGTCTGACTTCTTGTCTCTGCAATTCACACATATTTGCAATATGCTGACGACATCAAATTGTTTAGGCAAGTGTCGTCCATCTATGATTGTGAAATGATAGTCGAGGATGTTAATACTGTGCACCATTGGTGTTGCCGCAATCTGTTAACACTAAATAAAGAAAACTGTCGTAATGTTCGTTTCTAAGTAATATGAAATCACAAGTTTTTGTTACCTTGTTATCTTGAGAACCTACCTCTCCGTAGGGTTGAATGTCCAAGATATTTAGGAGTATATATTGATTCATCAGTGTCATTTAATGAACATGATTCCAACTTCACAAATGGTGCCTATCGGACGCTTGATGTTATTTTGAAAATAACGCGTGAATTCCCCGCGTCAGCTTGTATATTCATCTTGTATTTTTCATTAGTACGTAGCAAGCTTCAATTTAGGTCTCTTGTTTGGAATTGTATGGGTAGTGCAAACCAGGCAAAAATCAAAAACATGCAGAGACGTTTCTTTCGTAATATTTATGATCACTACACTGGCCGCAGTGTTTATTATGAGAATAACAGGCTTTTACGACGATGTGGTTATACTACACTAAGCTCGAGAAGACTTGAGCGCGATCTAATGTTTTTGTATATATGCGTTAAACTTCGCATTGATTGTTTAACCCTCACATCAACTATTATTATATATGTACCGCGATTGCTTCTGAAGGTAAATCCCACTTTTTCAGTTAAAAAAATATCAACCTTTCCAGTCCTATGAACCGCATCCAACATTTTTGTTACACGTTCAGTGCAACCAGCATCTACATTTTCAACTAAATTGTTCAATGGTTTAGGCGTTCTATGACTGATATTTAACTGTTACTTATTTCCTGTTGCCCCTTAATTCGCGTAGATTTCTTGTGTGTGCTACTTTGGACTCAATGCATCATTACTTAGACTACTCGCCGTTCATGAGCACGGAAAATAAACAAATTAATAGATGAATGAATGAACACTGTATCTCAAACTTCTTCATTGGGTTTGGACAAAATACTAGCCATGAATTAGGTTCTTTGTTTGGAACAACAGTGTAAAGTAACTTTTTTATCATAATCTCATTGTCATCTGAATGAGAACGTTTAAATCAATAAATACAAGGAATAAATAATCACAACATCTGTATCGAATTCGCTAGAAAATCCTCACTTACTTCAGTTCCTTTTTTATCACTTCCAGAGAGTGATTGTATGAATCCAAGTATTTTTCTTAAATTAATGTCCTTTCTGAAATCCACTTGCCATCATTTCTTTACAATTATTGATATTTTATTACCATTACCTGGTGGTACTACACACAACATTGGAATATCCTCTTTAGGCATTTTAAAGTATTTAAATATTTGATAATTCAGAAAATCACAATCATTTTAACCACAATCAATGATTATATGCTTCGCATCCCTTTTATCTGAAATGTATGGTAAAACGTTATTTTTTAATTTTGCAAATATATCATGCCATGTGTAGGGGATTGCGCATTCTTTCATTGCAATGAAATATTTTATTTTTTGGATCTAACTTCTTTGTCTCGGGAAATATTACAGCACCTTCACCATTTATGAGAGTTATTAATTAGAAGATCCTTCGTTCAATAAACAAATATAGTTTATCATACGATCGTTTATGCTGGTTTTTATTCTTTTTTATTTTTATTGAAATATCCATTATGGAACTTGGAACATTTAAAATTCATCAAAATTATTTACATCTCTTTTATGTTCACTATTAATATATAAATTTATAAGATCATCAACACTTGTTTAAATACGATTCCACCGATTTTTCCCAGATTACTTATTATGTTCTCAGTCTATCTTTGTATTTGCTAAGAAATTCTAATATTTCATCAACAACACTATATTGTAAATTAATGTAGAAGTTAATCTACAATATCTTTTATAAGTCTTATCGGTGTATTGGTTTTAATTATGGCTATATTGTACTTCTAACCGTTTTTTTTTTCAGTTTATCACCCGCTTTTTATTTTTCCCTGCTTAGTTGTCCGTTTCGAGCTCCCAATGATTTTGATAGTCTTATTTATTGATCTAATTTGTCTGTAAGTTCGCCTACATTATCTCGATATTCATTGAAGCTATCTTCTAAACGAGGGAGTTCAAGTTCTCTTAAAAGTCCTGACCAAGAGTTTCAACGTTTTCTTCTGACTCTAGATTAAGATTAAGATTTATTTGAGTGGATGCAGTAATGGCTGGCAAACTCGGCTTATCTAATAATTGTGCAAGGTGAAATGTTTGTTCCTTTTTCTTTGTGTACCCATCTTTTATCTTCTCAGCCTGATATTTAAGTTCATTCGTTTCAGGTTGCAAACTTATTTTATATAATTTCTTAATTATTCCTTTGCGTCTTTATTATGCATCCCTGAATATTTATTGACTTTCTTATTCTTAAAAATGTTCCTTAACATGTTGACATACTTTACTGGATCCATTTATATGAAATATTTTTTTATATTTGAATTATTTCCAGAAGACTTAAAATATTTCACTACACTAAATAAAAGACTGCAGAGTTTATGTCATAATCGAAATATGTCCATGGGAATATACTAGTACGGCCATTTCTAAATATCGCATATGACCCAAGTGGTTCTGGCGAAACAAATTATGCTTTTAATTTATTGTTTGTATATATTTATTACAACAGGCTTTATGTGTAGGCAAAGATGTTGTGAGCAGAAATATGAATTCCTTCAGAATATTTATAAAAAGCTGAGTGAAAAGACAGGTGAAGAAGTAGCATCCTTTAGTTAGGATGAAAATGATATAATAGACGTTAATGATTCAGATGAATCTAAAGAAACTCTTATAGTTATTGATGCTTTCGAAAATACTCGACAATAAGAAAGTCTGGGAAAAAGTTTCACATTTGTTTACAATGTCAAGGAAGATGAATTGCTCAATCAGAATTATCGCTCGTGATTTACATAGTCTTCCACCGGGATGAAAAAGGAATCTTATCTATATAACTTTAGATTTTCATATAAAAGGGATATGCCAACATTCAAAGGGGAATTGTCATTGTGTTAATTCACACAACATAAACATATTTTTTATTAATCGATAAAGTGAATAATCAGTATAGAATAAATATTTAATAACAAGTATTTTACATAAATAAATGTATGGAACGAGATACTGGGTGTTAGAGGCTAACATAACAGGATTTAGAAGAAATACGAGGATTGAATTTAAATTAGATGGTCAGAGGAATTATATATGAAAGCAAAAATGTTGGTAAATCCTAAGAATCCCGGTTAAATCGTTCATTCTGTTTATATTATAACCGCGGAGGATAAAATTAGGTTAAGCAATAAAACATAGAGGTGTAAAATAAAGCCATTAAAATGAAATGAAAAAAGCTAAAAAAACAAAAGAAAACTATAAAAAGCATAGAATGTGAAACACAAACATGGATAGCTTTGAGATAGCCTCTGTAAAAATACCATTTGAACAAGTTCAAGGGGATTTTGTTGAGAAAGGTATAAGATTTACACAGCGTGGTTTATATCATATCAAACTTGTATTTCCTAAAGAAAACATATTCAACGAATTCGTATGATAAGTTCGAAATCAGGTTGTTGGCCACAGAAAGATATATAAAGCGAATTCAGCAATTTTATTGAATGATCTTTTACAATCGTCTTTGTTAATAATAATAATATTTCATTTCAAATACAGGGGGAAAACGTGAGATTGAATAATTCGTATCTGAAATGAAAAAAACATCCTTTTAGCAAACGATGTCCATATGTTATGAACTTATTCCATCTGCTAAGAGAACTCTATTATTATCCTGAAAGGTTCGGGCTTTCTTCGTTACTGTCTTCGTGTATATTTTATATTTTTTTCAATCTTATCACATTTTTGCTTATGACTACATCTTTCTTATCTTTTAATACTTTTTTAATCGTCAAGGTGTAGACACTATTTCTTTTCATATATTTATCTATTTTTTATATTCCTGTACCATAAACTTTATTTGAATAACACTTTGTTCTAAGTGCCACAAATTTTATAAGGATATTTCCATTCATCTCATCCTTAAACTTACCAATTACATTATTATCATCGGAAATTAGTTCATGAAATCTTGGGTAATCAGAGGAGTCAAAATACTCCCTAATATTTCTCATATCTCTGTAGATGTCATCAGTCTGAATGCTATATATTAAACTTTTTTGTCCATAAAATAATTTTTATCTCTCGCCGTATATCGTTTTCGTAACATTATAGTGAAATTCGTACATTAAGGACTATGACAGATCTAGAACTGACATTCCAATATATATTGGCTTGTCAGAAAGAAGTTTTGTTTTGTGAAATAAAAGAAACCCAGTTCTCATTGAATAGTTTTGTAGATTTGAAGTTTATTTTTTTAAATAAGTTTTTAAAGTTTTTTAGTTTGAAAGTAATTTTATAAGCTGTCTGTTTCTGACATTCTATATCGTTGTTCGAACTCGGAATTGTTTATTAACTTAAAAATATATTTTCAAGGGCATTTTTCTTCGACTTCGCACTTTTGTGTTAAGATCTGTTCAATCCTTGATAAATGGTTTAACTTTGAATCTGAAACGTTTGTGTATTTTGGTTACTTTTATTCCAGGTTTAATACATTTCTTCGAGGGCACGTAATGAACAAAGTATTAGCTTTTATCTTCTAGAGTTAAGATAAGTTTTTGTTGATTTAATTGGAGCAAATAGAAAATGACAATGTTAATAGAGTAATTTTTCGAGATTTTTAAGATCGACTTCGAGGACGTAACCATATTCTTTTGATAATGACTCGACAGGATCCATAAACTCGAAATCATAATGTGGAAACGGTTGGGATAAGGTCCATTCATATAGGGTATTTGCATCTAAAAACATAAGCTGGGTATTTGATTTGGTTAAATAGTAATCTGGGAAATATTTATTATTTGCTTCCGCGTATCTGTGTGTTACATTGGTCATTCCACCTGATTTTTTTTTCATATTAAGGAACATATGCATATCTGTAATGTTTTGAAATTTAATTTTAGCATCGCGTCCCACGCTAAACCCGGAGTTGTATAGTACCAACATGGGTCTAATTTATATGTTTCCTGACAAACATCTCGGAAGTTTTTGGATACATCTGCGAGCAATAAAACATATTGTTTGAGATAAAGACCAGCGTATTCTCCTAGTGTTTTACAGTATTTTCCCAAAGGGTTAATCCTCTTTTGTATTTTCGTGTTGTATTTCATCTCTTGTTATCATATTTGCAAATTTATCTTTTGAAGGAAATTCTGTTTTATCATATCTTTCAATGGAGTGTACGTAATCAAAAGGAAATACACCTTCTTGTAGCAGGATGTCGTCTTTGAGATATTTGGAGGCCTGTCTTAACTGTTCCTTAGATAGGTTTGAAATAAGTTCATTCAAACTTTTGTTTACAGAAGAATAATGTTCTTTATACAATAGGAAGTGTACTGACCTTTTGCAATCACATTGGACACAGCCTTCTTAGCCTTCATGTCATCTGGGAGACAAAGGTATGTTCCCCCTTCAATAGTAAAAATTTAGTGGCTGCTATATTTGTTCCAATTACTTTTTGGAAGTTCTAATCGGATTCTTTTGATTCAGGTTCTTGACATTTGATGAGAATCTCATTTCGAATTTGTTTCCAGTTGTTTTTAATGTTACACTTTGGAGCATCTTTCGCATGGCCTTGGAATAATAGTCAAGGATTCACCGATGTTGCCATTGTACAAGTCAGACGCATTGCCTTCAAGAAATTCAGCTGTCACTTCCGAATTTCGATGTCCGTTTGAATTCTGTTCAAGCAGGTTTTCATAGGATGGATTAATTCACTAACCGCAAGTACACTTTGTATGTATTCTTTTGGTTTTTGTTGTTGTGGTTTATTGAATAAAACATCGCTATAGCGATAAATTAAAAGGGCAGAAGGTTTTTGTAGTCATCGTTCCTAATAATTTCATCAAATATCTGTTCCTTTGTCTTTGTTAGGTTTGTTATCTTCGACTCCTTGGCCAGAGGATAGAGGTCTTTGAGGGAGAGATGCTATATTATTGATTCCAATTATAAGGTCAAATGTTTTTTTAATTGGTCTCATTTAAATATAAAACCTTTACGTTGTGAATGAAGTTACTGCTAACTTCATTCACTTATAATGTGAATGAAGTTACTGCTAACGGCCAGAGCATTGATGACCCTCTTTCAATGGCTAGTGCCTTCAATGATTATTTCAAGTCTGTTTTTACCGTAGAGGATGGGCTAGGACATGTGTTCAAGCCGGCAGCCGACTACACTCAAAACAGAAATTCCTTACCTAATATCGTTATATCGGAAGAGGGCATCTTAAATATCCTTTTGAATATCAATGTTAAAAAGGCACTAGGCCCGGACTGTATTCCTAATGAATCTTTGAAAAGATACGCCGAGTGGTGTGCTAAATACTTGGGTGTCATATTTCGATGTTCATTAAGTACCGCCACTGTCCCTGCGGGGTTGAAAGTTGCCAAAGTAATACAGGTACCTCAATTGGGTGACTCTAAAATTATTTCCAATTATCGACCTATTTCTCTTCAAAGCACGTGTAGTAAAATTCTAGAACATGTGGTGTTCAAGCACGTATCGTCCTACCTTGAGTCTAATCAATTTTTTTTACCAGCATTCAGCATGTATTTCGTAAGAAAGTGTCTACAACTACGCAACTAGTTGAAGTTGTTCACGAGTTCGCCTCAGTAATTAACAAACGGGGACAGATAGACGTAATTTACTTAGACCTTTCGAAAGCTTTCGATCGCGTATCCCACATAAGGCTGTTAAACAAGCTGAGCACACTTTTAAACAACATTCAAATATTAAACTGGATCCAAGATTATCTGTCTCAATGGCGACAATATGTGTAGTTGATCACCAGCACGCTCTTCATTTGTTCATGTCTCTTCGGGTGTCCCACAGGGAGCAGTGCTTGGGCCATTATTGTTTTAATATTCATTAATGATATTTAAACCGGAGTTCCTGCCAAGTTGCGACTGTTTGCAGACGATTGTATTCTTTTTCATGAAATTAAGAGTTCCACTGACTATGAAATACTACGTTCTTCTTTAGAAAAAAATTATATGTGGTGCAAAGATTGGCAAATGTCACTTAATCTTACTAAAACTGTGTGCATGTCTGTCACTCGAAAAAAAAATCCAATTTACTTTAGCTATGCAGTCGGCAGTCATAATCTACCAGAGTGTCCTCTTATAAGTACCTCGGTGTCACTATAACGTCTGACTAGAGTTGGAATATGCATATTGGCCAAATTATCGCAAGGGCGATAAATAAACTTGGATTTTTGTGCAGGAATTTTAAACATGGGTCAAGTGATACTAAGTTGTTGTTATATAAAACGTTTATTAGGCCAATTCTAGAGTACGCTAGCAGTGTCTGGGACCCGCACACGACTTGTCGCATAGCTAATTTAGAGAGGGTTCAGAGACTTGCAGTGCGATTTGTGTTTAATATGTATTCTTTTTATGTGTCCCCTACATACTTGTGTGATAGAGAAGGACTCCAAACGTTACGGGAAAGAAGGAAACAAAATCGTCTGAAATTGCTTTATTTAATTGTTAGCAATAAGCTGGGAATAGACAAGAATCAATACATTGAATTTTTCTGCCCTAGAGTATCCAGATATTCACATCAGAAGACACTTAACCATATAATTATAAAAATGAATCATTTAAATATTCCTTCTTTCCTAGAACAGTAATAGACTGGAACAACGTGCCACCCAATGTCGTTAATGCAGCCACCTATTCTGACTTTTGCGACGTTTTGTGTAAATGAGTGCACCGTGAAATATTTGTATCTATGTGTTTTCCACTCCTGCTACGACCTCGAAAGAGGTTAGCAGTATGAATAAACAAAAACAAAAACCTAATACAGTTAGTTTTTCAAGACTATTCAAAAGGAATACGTTTAAAATCTCCGTCGTTGATGGGGATTTGAAATGAACAAGCCGACAGATCGATTACTAGCGAACCAGAGAGCTTGAGCCAGCTGACCCTTTGGAGAGAACCACAGCTATCCATCAAATCCAGTGGTTCTCAACCATCGATGTTTCGCGGACCCCTTGTGGATCGGCGGGGTGACAAGAGAGGAAAGGTAGAGGATAAATATAATGATGATTTAATAAATGGATTTATGTAAAAGCTACTGTGAAGCAGACCTCTCTTATTGACAAACACACGAAAAAACTGGCTCGGAAACTGAAACATTTCATCTCGACCTGAAAAAAGACAACTCTTATTGCCTTACTTCTCTGATGAGGCAGGGCCTCGCGGACCCGTAGAATCTCTTCGCAGACCCCAAATGGTCCGCGAACCCCCATTTGAGAAACACTGATCTACTCAATCATCATATCGAGTAGAAGGAGGAGGCCCTTAAGGAACCGCACAAAAAACACATATTTGATCACCAATGCCACTGCCACCTGGAGGGGAGGAGTCTCGTTTTACTCTGCGGTGGAGCGCGAATGGTTTGAGAAGGAAAACAAGTCATTTATCTGCTGACAGCTGTTCATCTCACTTATCAGCCTTTAAAACAAAAATTACTGAACTTATTATAATTTAAATTTATATTATCGTAGCATGTTTATAGATATGCACTCAATTCGTAACGATCTCTTGTAATAAATGCTTGTTACTTTTAACTGAACGTCTATTATTTAAGAATTCGAATTCAACCTCCAGCGACGCGTTCGAGCTGTCATCATTTTTCGAAAGACAACAAATTCCAAAAAAGTAAAAAATAAAAAAAAGATGCAAGGTCGTTAGTGTGAGTGTTATAACTGAGTTCGCCTCACGGAATGGCCCCCTGATAAACGCGTCTGGCGCGCATTTGTTGTGAAGACAGATTGTATTTAGTGTGCAAAATAACTGTGTTTTGTTTGTTGTTTTAGATAACGCCGTGAAACACTATAATATATCCACTCATCGATTTAATAAAATAACTCCGACCGAAGGCTCATTAGGAAATAATGAAAAGGTTGTCAGAAAAAGTCTGTATCGATGCACCGGAAATTAATAAGCCGAAATTCACAATTGGTGGTACTGTGAAATTAAAAAAATTAAAGGATTAAAAAAAAAGAGGTTAGAAAGAGAATTATACAACTGGAGTATTTTGAATCAAGAAAGCCTTCAGTGATGGCGTTTCGTATAACCATTTAGTTGTCATGAAGAGATAAGGTATACTGGGAACGGTTTACGAACAGGTCATGGTGAAATACGTTTCTAGAGGGTGTTTTTTTATTTTAACTTCTTGAAAGTATATTTTCAAGGTCGAGAAAATGGGAGATGGTCCAGAACTCTCATTTTCTATACTACCACTATGAGGATACGTACTCCAAAGTGCAAACAATGTTCACCACGGTTAAAAAAATAAATAAAACATGGCGGCGATTCTGGCGCAGGCTTAGAACAGCAGTACAATCCTTTCCCACGAAATTATTTGCTTGCCATGAATAGTTGTTTCTTTGTCTCTACTCACCTCCTCTCATGAAGCGATTTAGGGGAAGGAGAGAGGCGGTGGAGGGGAATGGGCGACCGCCCCCCCTCCCTCCTCCCGCCTAAGGCCTTCTAATGCCCCCATGGTCAACTCTTGCTGAAGAAAGCATGTCCATACACCACCTTATTTTTAGGAAGAAATAATTAGTTTTTGAGGACATTTAAACATTAGGTCGACAAAACCTGGGCAAATTTCCGCCCCTCATATCAAGTGACAACACCACCCTCATCCTCCCGCCAAATGACCCACACCCCCTCCCCAAGCCTGACCTACCAAATTCGTCCGTGCCTCCTCTCCAACGTTTGCACAGCTAATGTGAAAAGAAGGACAGCTCAGGAAGAGTGAGTCCCGCTTTCGTAAGGTGCAACCGGCTATGGACGCACGATTATATTGTTGATTTTGGACAATAATTCAGAGCACTATTGGAGTTTCTGTGGTTGTGGTATTAGCTAACTTGTTGTAAGTAATTTACTCTTGAAACTAAGCCGTATATTTACGACGATTGCTTATTTGTTTATGTTAGGCAATCGAATTTTCGGGCTAGTCTACTGGTTCCGATGCTTCTGAGATTCCTGACAATCGTCATTGGCTTCTGGGCTCCCTAGCTTAAAAGAGCACGTGCGAAGTTTGAACCCACGTAAACTGCTACTACAAACATGGTAATTACTACGCACACCACAAAATATTTATGAATCGACGTTTTGTCACGATAAATGAGGAACGATCAAGGAGCGCTATCATAACACGTCACTTAAGCGGACTTGCTATAAAGAGGAACGATAAATTGTTATGAAATATTTAATTGTAAACCACTTCTTTCAATTCAAGCGCAGGAAATTACTATATTATATGATTGCACGGAACAAACGTGGTTCAATAAAATTGCTTATCAAAACAGTTCAACTTGAACGTTATTTATATATTTATAAAAAAACAAAAAACAAAACAAAACAACAACAACCTACATTTGAGCAGGTTTCGAAAGGAGACAGGTGTTCTATGGATTATCAATTTAAATGCCGTACTCTAAAACTTTTACTGTGAAACAAATAAAGTAATTTGGACAAATTGTCCGTAGAGGCATATTTGTGAATGCTTAAACATTCGGGGTTGCCAATATCAAACACATATTCGAATTTTGTCCCACTGAACTTGTGGGCCACTATCCTTATCGAGCCCGATCAGGCCGTGTCCCTCGCGTCCTCGAGGAAGGACACACAACGCAAGGCGTGATTACATGATTGTATATCACTGCTTTGGACTGGATTTTGGAGATAGTGATCCGTGACTAAGCCTGGTTCGGTCAAACGTCTGACTCCACGAGCTTCTCGTGCCTGCTTTGGTCGCGCGCCCCGTCGTCCTCACCCTATTTTTATTCATATCTACGCTGCAGCTCGCCCCCCCCTCCCTTTAAGGCTGGCACTATGGCGAGCTTGGGGTAGTGGCAACCTTCGACCCTTTGGGCAGCAGCCCTAGGTCCAGCATCACCACGTCCTCGACTGGCTGAGGGCCGACTGACGGCGGTGGTGGTGGTGGCGACTGCTGCGTTGTTTGTCATGGTGATGGCAGCAGCGGTGGAGGCGGAGGCGGCGGCCTGGCCCTCGGAGTCCGGATGTCACCCGGGCCACGGACGCCAGGAAGTCCGGCCTTTCCTGCACGACTGCGGCCTCGCCGCTGTTATGGGGGGGGGGGGGGGGCGGAGTCCTTAGCCATACCTGATGCATGGGCCCAGCCTTGTGGGCCTCCTGGTGGGCCAGTCGTACGCTGCACAGCCAACAGGTGTGGGGCGGGCCAGAGGGGGCAGCGTGTTCACGGAGAAGGGCGGCGGAATGGTGCTGTCGGAAAGCCCCATTTCTGGTCTTGGCTGGTGCTTCCATCGTCGACCAGGGCTGAAATGGACCGGCCACTGCGCTTCGGACGCTAATCACGTGTCCACCGTGTGGCAAAATGCCTGCTCAAGGCCGGTCCCCTTCCGCTGGCGGACATCTCGCGGACGGACTTCTCCCGTCCTGCCTGAAATTCATGGCGAGCGCCGGCTTCTCTGCGACCACCGGGCCTCGGTAGTGTGTTCGATCGATGCCGACCGGCTCCACTACCGCGCCTTCTTCGGTGGTGTGGTTTCCAGGGCCGGCTCCCCAGTTGGATGGAGGATAGTTAATGGCTGCCTTGGCCAGTGGGGGAGGGAGGGAGGAGGCGGCGTCCAGGTCTGGTCCTGGCGGCCCTTCCTAGTGGGGCCGTCCACGGGCGGCGCCACCTCGACCAATTCCCCTCTGGTCGTTGTAGGCGGGCATCCTGTAAAAGAAACACTGTTGGAAGCACCAAGAATCGTTACATTTTACGCCTTAAGACTGCTTCCCTACCAAAAAAGCGGTTTGAAATTAAACCGAAATGGATCCGGAGTTTCAGTCCGTCATATGGAACCGGAAACTAAACCGGAGACAACCAATTCGATGGTCTAACCGTACTGGATCAAATCGTAAGCTAAATTGGATTTGGCCAATACGGAGAATTTTACCATAGTGGATCAAACCAAAGATTAAGCCGTATCAGGCCACTCCGGAGAAAAAAGGAATTAGATTAATACGAAGCTATACTCAGTTTCACCTTCTGATGTACTGAAGCTGATGCTAAGAGCTTTCGAGTCAATCCAGTGCTTGAGAGCATGTCGTCTTACTCGCTAGCAAGACCCAGCGGCGTGGAATGCTTTGAGTCATGCAACATATTCACTGTGCTTGCTTGGTAGGAATGGCTCATAGCATCTGCTGCACTAGATCAGAGGTGAAACAGAACAGAGTCAGTGTTGGCTAGTCACCAATATTAGTGGAAATAATGAGGTATGGCACCACATAGCAGATTCTAGAAATACGAGAATTATTTATATTCATTCTGAAAACACACAATCAGCCTAAATTTAGAAGATGTGTACATTTAAATGTTAATAAAGTAATTGACAAAAATACTTTCAAGATTCCTCAAACCTCAGACATTCCACACACAACATCATTCATAAACTAATCGAGAAAATAAGCCCAAACCACAAATGTATACGAGAACACACATTCAAGTTTGGGCGAAATATGAAATGGTACAACAAACTAGCTTTGTAAATAAAAATGCGCATTGCACGTATACGAGACCCACATTCACATACAGAATCCCACATAGCTATATAGGGATCCTACAGCCATATATATAGCTGCAGGATCCCGTACAGCTATATAGGATCTGTTTCCGCATACAGTATCTCGTCTATATATTGAGCTACTTGTGGTCGGTTTGCCTTGCTGCATACCTGACCCGGAGGAATAACACGAAGCCAGCGGTTTCAAGAACAAGAAATACACTTAATATAAAACAAAGAATCAACACAAAGAGGCAATACACTAACATCGTTACCGGCGGCGCTTGAGTACGTTCAGCGACTGCCTGCGCGCCGCCTCTGATCCGTCTTATCACGGCGGTGCGCGCGATGTGCGAGTGACCGGCTTGACTCCGCCGCCCGGCGGGAAAGTCCGCCGCCTGTGCACTATAGTGTGGCAACTGGGCTGGGGAACCGCCAGGGTGCCCCCCCCCACCTCCCCTCACCCTTTTCCCCCTCACATTTCGTCCGGCATGTCGATGACGATCTTGTCGTTGTTGGCGTCAAGGCGTGAATGGCGCTGCTGGTCGGACTGGCGTAGCAGGTCCGGTCGGTGCCCTTGGATGAGCACAATTGTCCGTTCGAGGTCACGCTTAGCCGAGTCGTGATGCGCGTGACGCGTTCGATTTCCGCCTTCTCTCCATGAAGGTGCTCGCGTTCGCGTTCGCGCCCGACAGCGGTGTGCTCCTAAAGCACAGTCCATGTAGCGACGGTACGATGTGGCCGCCCGCTTCATCGTCGGCATAGGCCGGGTCCTTGGGACCGTCCTGTAGGGGGTGGCCGCGGTCTTGTCACGGTCCATGGGCCACCCCTGACGTGCCGTCGTCCTTGGTGGCCCAGTCCACCACGCGCCTGACTGCCATGTCGTTCCGATGGTGGAGTCTGGTGACGGTGTTGTCCTCGAGCTATCTTTGTGGAGAAACAAGGAAGCAGACGACATGGGTGCTTAGTTGACGATTGAGCGTGACGTTATTTTCGCACCCCTTCCAGAAAGGTCGAAATAACGGATCTGAGGTGGGCACACAATCTCTCCACCCCCCCCCCTCTATTTTGAAAAAGGAGCAGATCCGTGGAAGCAGAAAACTACCCCAAAATGCAGAGAGGCAAAGCGGTGGGGAGAAAAAAAGGTTCCTCTCTCTTTGGTGTAACCGACGTCCCAGGTTATACCGCCGATTTGGTGGAGACAAGGGTGTTTCCGGAACGGGAATGCCGACAGTGTCGTTTCGGTCCTGCGAGAAATCTTCATCTTCTGCTTTGAACAACTTCGTTTAAGGTCGGTGACATGAACAGGTCCGGTTTCTTCACTAGACTCACAGTGAACTAGTTTGTAAGTGAGTGGTGAGAACTTTGCATGCACGCGAAACGGACTTTCCCACCTGTTTGCGAGGGAGGCTGCGAAGCCTCGAGCGGCGTCGATCAATGGGTGAGTACGCCGGAGTACAAAATCTCTCACCTCGAACTGCAGGTCACGTTGCTCCTGGTTGTACTGTTCCGACTGCTGCACTCGGGTGACGTCAATATTTTCTCGGGCCTCTCAAAGGTTGTCGGAGAAGCGCTTTCGCAGGTCCCCTGCTACTTCACGTAGAGGCGAAGCCTTTCCCCAGACTCTGTAAGAAAGGAGGCTGTTAAAAAGCGGAAACGCGAGCTCCTTGCCGAAATTTAATTGGGCAGGAGTGAGACCCGTTGACCGATTAGTGGTCGTACGGGTTGCGAATGCCAGCTCCGGCAGTGTTCGCGTCCCAGTCCTTGTGGAGCTCGGTGTAGGCCACTAACATAATCTTAAGGTTCCGATTTACCCTTTCCGTGATGTTTGCTTGTGGGTGGTATGGGGAAGCTATTTTGTGTTTAATTCCCAGTACCGTGCATGCGTCCACAAACACCTTACTCGTTAGGTAGGAGGAATTATCGCTTACAAGCTGCGCTGGAAAGCCGAACCTAGCTAATGTTTCCAGCAGGCAGTCCCAGATTTTGTTTGTGAATCTAGCTTTCGCAGAAATACTCAACTCACTTCGTGAAGTGGTCGGCTACCACGAACAAGTACTGATTGCCATTGGGACTACGTGGGAGGGGCCCATGACGTCACAGCAACAAGTCTGCCAAGGGCTCTGGCTCACGATTGGTTGCATGAGACCGGGGGCTGACCAGCACGTCGTTTTGCCTTCTGGCACAGTGAGCAGCTACGAGCGTATTGGAGCACATCCTGCCTCGTGCCTGGCCAGGTAGCGATTTGGGATAATGTCTTCGTAAGTTTTGCCCCCGCTGCCGTGTCCAGCCAAGGCAGAGTCATGCATGTATCGAATGAAAAGCTTACGTAGCTTGCGGGGTATCACGGTCCGGAACGCCGAGCCATCCGGATCGTCGTCTAGCCTGGGGGATGTAGCGCAGCAGGAGGCCGTCGTCGCTCATCAAGTAGGAGTCGAACTCCCTGTCACTTGGGCGGTCGACTGGACCGTCTTGCTGCCAGCCAAGCGGACACGGGTTGGCAGGGTTCGTCATCCAGCTGCGCCTTGCAAAGCTCCTTGCGGCTCACGCAATGTACCCCACCGTGAATCTGGGAATCCTCGTTCCGTGGCCGCGACGGTCACCAAGCCGTGGGTATCCTCCGAGTGTTCCTCGGGAAGTCGGTGCGCGAGAGAGCGTATCAGCAACTTTGTTCGTTGACCACGGGCGGTACATGCTGGAGTAGTCGTACTGTTGTAGCGTAAGCGCCCAACGAGCAAGACGTCCAGCTGGATTCTTAAGTCTCCTTAGCCATGAAAGCGGTAACCAAGGCAGCACTTATCGTTGGGCAAATATCGGTATTTAATTGGCAAACAGTGGGAAAATGTTGGGCCAGTGTAGTCGTTGTAATGCCGACATTGTTGCGCTCATATGTGTATTCTGGCCAATGTTGGTATGTCTCATCAAATGGCTTAATATCATTAATAATTGATTGGCTTAGGCTGGCCAACATTGGCCTTCCTTAACAAATGGCTTACCAACGTTGATAATCGATTGGTTCAGGCTGGCTAACATTTGCCTGTCTCAGCCAATTAGTTACCAACATTAGTAATCGATTGGCTTGGCAAGCCGACATTGGCCTGTCTTATCGAGTGGGTTAGGAGCGTTGGTAATCGATTGGCTTGAGCTGGCGGCCTGTCTTAGGCAATGGCTTACCAGTGTTAGTGTTCTAGAAACTTGTAGTGGCAAGAGCGGCGGCCGCCCCGTGAAGATTTTGCGCGTTGACGACACCGTGGCGCTGCTGTTCTGAGCCCTAGGAGCGCGCCCCGTCGGCGCTGTTCGGCGCCTACTACTGTGGTTTGACTGGAGCATTTCGCTACGCCGAACAATTGCTAATGTAAAAAAATTGCAGTTCTGTCTTTTGACTAATTCCTTTAGAGTGTGTACTATCCTCTACTTTCAACATTCGCGTGTTTTGAGGGAGATTACTTGATTTGTGCTGCGCCCTAGGAACACGCCCCCGTCAGCCCCGTCGTCGGCGCTGTTCGGCGCGTACTACTGAGGTTCAACTGGAGCTTTTTGCGATGCGGAACAATTGCTAATATAACAAAATGTAAGTTCTGCCTTTGAACTAATGCCTCTAAAATGTATGCTATACTCTATTTGGAATATTCGAGTGTTTTTTATGGAAAGTATTTGGTGAATATCGTCCCCCGTAAGTTTTGCCACCGCTGCCGTGTACTGACAGATCGTTCAGCAACGCTATCACTTGGGCTGCACGCTTAATAGCTGCGAAAGAAGCCACGCGATACTGATATAAGAAGAAAAAATGGACTAACAACTCTCGATAATTCTCGCACTTCTTCAATGGTGGGCGGAACTATAAACTGGTGTAGTGTTTTTTTCTCAACGTGTTGCTGATCCGGGGACCAGTGTTATGAAATGCGGTTGGCCGAGCGCGTGAACGGCCGAGGTGCCACTGAAACTGGCGAAAACATAGCAAATTGTCTTTTGCGAAAGGAGGTCTATGAAGAAAAAATGCCTATATTGAGAGTACATGAAACACTAAAATGAAATATAAACTAACTTAAACAGCCCTTGTTTCTCGTTCATGAAAAACAAAAAAACACTGAGCGACAGTTAACCCACTGTGGTCTGGCGCAAAGCTCACGACCTTTTCGTGGGAGATCAACCCACTCTCCCTGTTGTGAAGACGTGATGTCACGTAGATGACGCCAGAGTATCCCGGTATGTAAATCCGCGACCAAAACTGTGTAGGTAGCATCAGGTGCCCTATAAATGCAGCGTGCTGAGCACCAATGAGCTCGACTTGTCGAGTTCATCAGGCGGAGAAATAGACAGTTCATGGATGTCTCGGCGCGACTGACGGGCTTTCTTCACTGGCTGGGTCACTACTGTTGATGTCCGCTTCCTTGTTGGCCTTTCGCGGAGCATCGCTTTTTCAGTGGTACGCCGGGAAATAATGCAGCAAAGTGGGCACGGCGTATTCACGCGAGCAGTGCCCTGCTCCGTAGAATCTCAACCTCTTTGACCTTGACGATGTGCACAAAGTCCCGAATGTTAAGGCGCGGTTGAAAATGTCTCTCGCACACAGCTGATGTCTCAACGAGGCGTTTTTCTTCTCGTTTAAGATTTTGTTCCCGCTGTAGTCTGCGCCACTCCTACTTTGGCGCACGAAATAGAAGACGCGAAGAGTGTGTGTCTGTTTTTTTTTCTTGCATTCTTGACAGAGACGGCAACGAAACGGTGAATACTCCACACCACTACACCACAAAAAAGTGATACGGTGCTACATTTGGGAGAAGCGTACCGCCTGAACCTCGCCTTTTTCTCCGCTCATCGCACATGTGCCACCAATTTTCCTCGGGCCCGGAACTCCAGCGCCACGTTCTCCTTTCGCGGCAATCTACGTCGACCGTCTTCACGCTGCCCATTGGTAAGCAAGCGCCGCTCATGCCACTACAACCTCTAGAACATTGTGCCAACGTTGGCAATCGATTGGCTTATACTGGCCAACATTTGCCTTTCTTACCCAATGGGTTACCAACGTCGGTAACCGATTGGGTTAGAGTTGGCCAACATTGGTCTGTCTTAGCCAATCGGCTATGAACATTGAAAATCGATTGGCTTAGGGTGGCCAACATTGGCCTGTCTTATCCAATCGCTTACCGACGTTGACAATCGATTTGCTTAGGTTGGCCAACATTGGTCTGTGTTAGTCAATGGGTTGCCAACTTTTCTAATAGATTGGCTTCGGCTGGCCAACACTAGCTTGCATTAGTCAATCGCTTACCAAATTTGCAATCGATTGGCTTAGGCTGGTCAACATTGGCCTATCTTAGCCGTTGGCTTACCAACGTTGGTAATCGATTGGCAGGGACACCCGTAATGTAAACGTTTATCGAGTTGACGAAACTTTGGCATGACGACGGGCAGCGAGAGAAGCATCATAAGCGAGTGCTTGGCAGCGTTGCACCCCGTACATCGCGCGAACACCGTTAGCGGAAGCAAGCAGATCACTGATTTATCGTTTTTTCTTTAGATTTCAAAGGCTATGGTCGCTTGCATTGCTGTGCAATATGTTCGTTTGGAAGATTACCAGAAGTCGGAAAATATGATGCCCGTCGATGTTTTTTGAAAGTAAATTACGAAAACAGCGCCGATGTACCCTTCGCGCTCACGTTATCACTTAGTCGCTGCGCGACACTCTCAGTATGAATACGACATCAGCGATTTTTTCCGTTAATGCTCCACCTATTCACGTCACTCCTGGCTAGTAGGTTTGATGAAATAGTTTGATTCGAAGGTAATTAGAGCACAAAAGTCATTGACAGAGTGACAACGACAAGGGATGTCCTTTGAACGCCCTCCCTCCAGCACGCGCTCCGTGTCTTCCGCCGAGCTCTGGCTGCGTGCGCGCGCTCGAGGTGCACAAAACGACATCAAGGTTGTCGAAAGCAGGACGCTCACGCTGGTTGCGGAACAAGTGAAGCTCACTCCTTGCCGTTCTCCACATTATCATTGACCATATATTTTCTGCCGGTACCGGTATGGCGCTATGTATATAGCGGGCATCCGTTTACAATCAATATCATAGTAGGCAGAACACCGCACAAAAAGACATGGAGAGGCAGAAGGAACGTGCGCAACACACATGCGCTGACCTGCAACTGAATTTATACACAAAAGGAAGAAGAAGAAGAAGACGTGCTGAAAGTCACGCAGTGCACTGTATGGCACGCCCAACTCGCCCAACTTACAACCTCTTCTGCAATAAATAGCATTCGCGCTCTGCTAATTACCTACGGCATGGTGAGGTCGGCGTGGCAATTTCACGGATCAATTCAATCCAGACTACAACGCACCAAAGTAGCTAGTATGCAAAAAATGCTGCCTCTTAGGCCGCACTACTTTGACAGGTGCAGTCAATAAGCCCTTCAGAAAAAAAACCCGCAAGTCTCGAAAATCAAAAGATACGAAGACATTTCATTAGTGTAGAAAGCGAGCGGAATGAACGCAATAATAATGACCACAAATGGACCCCTCCATGGCATTTACATCATTCATATCTCAAATCGCGTGGGGGATTAGCGGCCGGGTGGGCTAGCGCACACTAGCTCGGAGCCCGTGGAGCGAAATCTCGCCCTACAGAACAAAGGATTCTGGGCTCAATCCCCACCCCTGTCCGTTTCAATCTGGATGAGCATCGTACAGGTGTGCAGTCTTGCATAGGGCCGCCTAGCAAAGCACACATGAAGGCACCCTAGGGCCGCCCACACTAGCGAGAAAACGCGCGCGGCGCGCTGATCGCGTTGAAAACGCGTTGCAACGGGCGAAATCATGCGTTCGCTCGAATGCTTCAAGAGTGCGCGAGGCCTCCTGTGCCGTCACGTGACATTCGCCGCGATCGGCGTGCCACGCCAATACCACCTAGAACACAAGGCCTGCGCGTTTCCTCCTCTAAACGTCATCACTAGTAGATCCCCTCAGCGCCCCCTAGGTAGCCCGGATGAGCACCGTCGTCTGCTACATCGTCTGCTCCATCAACTGCTTCAGTGGTCGTGCTCAGAACGAGCTCACATTGCTAAGTCCGGCAATCTTGATGGTGTCGCATGCACGTTGCAAATGAACTGTGGTAGCTCTTTATTAGCTCGCGCTAAGCAGTCGCGCACGCAGCTATGGCCGCCAGTAAATGCGGCGTAATTCCTCCGAAAACCCACGGGAGCGGCGGCGAACGCCGATAAAGGACTCGGAGTCTACGTAAGCAGACGCTTTGCGAGCCCCGTTTCGTCACCCCAACAGCTGAAACAATTCATTACGGTCAGTCCGCTTGCGAAGCGGAATCCACTGATCGCAACTGCAACGACAATCAAATAACAACGCACGCATAAACAAAGATAGAGCAGTCTATTTAGCGGTCTCAAACGCCACTCAGGGGAACACACGAGTTTGGAGCGCATCTGGGAAGCAGAAGAAAGGCGTTTAGCTGCTCGAACTACGTCGTAAGAGGTTGCTGTTGATCCGTTGCAGACTGCGTTGTCACAGTTTCTTACCTAAATAGGTGATCATCAAAACGTGCCCAAACAACATGTTAAGATTACCAGAGCAAGCGAACCAGCCGCTGCAGCACAACAAAAACAAAAAAAAGTAACAAGAAAATGACCGTGCAAACATTTTCCGAACTTTGCAGGAAAGATGGAGTCCCTCCCTCGGACGAAAATAAAGAGAAATGGGGAACAAACAGCGAACAACGGCGAATAAAACAAAAAAGTTAGCAGACGATAGAAAAATACAAATCACCCAGCAAAAAGCTCCTTCAACGAAAACGATCATTGCAACGCTTATAAAAAAAAAGAAAAAAAAAGATGGAAAGCACCAGCATAAAAAAGGAGCTTCACTTTTTTTGCAGTTCTTTGTTTTAGTTTAATTTGAATGCTGCAGCAACTTAATTACTCACGTTTGTTCGGTCTTCGGGAAGCGGAAGAAGGATTTTCTAACACATCGCAAAAACTTGTTTTTGCAGTGGTAGGCAGCACATCACATGTCTGCCATCTCCAAGTATATGCTGGTGTATTCCCGAAGGCGGCCGGTTGGCCGGCGTATCAACAAACGATGACCCATAGCAGACGTTCCGGCGTAGACAAATAAAATTCGAATATAAATGTATAACGAGCTTGCACCTCTAATATATTTAATAAATACCAAAAAGCACAAATGAAGATCTCGGATTAGAAACTCAATCGAAGGGGATAATAGGAGGTTATCGCAGACGACAGTAGAAGAAAACAACAACAAAGTTGCAGACGGCCCTCCAAATGTCCGGGCACAGCGTAGCAGACGGACTGGCGGCAGTAAGCGCCGAATTGAAGAAAAGAGAGCAAAAACTAATCCAAACAAGGCAAAACAAAATGCGCGATGGTTCGAACATAGAGTTATTACAATAAACGCTAGAGGCTCAGCTGGCGCTAGTGTGCTGTTGCATTTTGAAGCAGACAGCAAGCAGTCTAAATTTGACTTCCGGTAATGTATTCCTATGGGAAAAAGCGAGTTCATTTTCTCTTTGCGCTCGATTATAAGAGCAAATATCACGAATAACTTGTACGTACTAGGCACACTGGAACATTTCTCAGTCACGCAGACGAAATAAATGGTCAGTTACGGCGTTTTTCTTTCAAATTCATCGCATTAAAAACGGTGCTAAAACGGCTTCGTACGTGTATTTTTGTGCACTGTCGGACACTGTTAGCGCGAACACGGCGTCGACGCTTTCCAACATGGGGGATATACGTGCCAAACGAACGAAGGACATGTAGAAAACCGAGAGAGACGGCAAGAACTACGCAGTAACACTGGATAAGTAACTGCTTGTGCTTGCAGACGATCAAAATAAATTGAAAGTCACGTAATATAGTCAGATTTGCAATAAATAAGTACTGCGAAGATGCTTGTTCTGGGTTCAAATGGTTCAAAGCATCACCCGCACGCTCCAAATCTTTGCAAATAAGGGGAGCCAGAGAGCAGGTGCCCCGATAAAAACTGCCCAACATAGGAAATAATAAAAAGACACACGTTTCGTAGCTCACGTGCGTTATTTTTGGCATTCGAATGTTTCTTATTTAACCGATCGTAAAGATGCACGACGGAGTCATTTTCATAGAGTGACAGGACGGGCATATTAGCAATATATAAGCACCACCGAAATGCTAGCGAGCCTTGAACACACTCTACATTCCTTTCGATCGTTAGTCTGCATAGAATCGTCGCTCGTTTTCACATACCTTCCTTGAAACAGGGGTTTGGGCCTGAAATAGAGCGAAGTTTAACATCGCTCAGTGGTAAAGAAAAATGCTGTGACTAAAGCAATTACACTTTCACAATACCAATAAAGGTACATACTATCCGTTACAACCGATATGACAAAAGTTATTCACGTTATTTTCCGGCGAAGAGACAAAATTCACGCGCGTTTTCCCATAGGAATACACAGGGAGGCTGGAAATGTAGACTGCATGCTGTCTGCTTCAATTTGCAACCGGAAGTCCCGTAGACACTAGCGCCAGCTGAGCCTCTAGCGTTTATTGTAATAACTCTATGGGTTCGAACGTCAAGTAAACAAAAGAAAAACACACAAAAAAACACATAAAAGCAGGAGGAAGGAAGAACGCGACGTCGTAGCTCCTCCTCAAAAATAAAAAGAAAGTAGACTTTGAAAAATGAAAAGAGTTGCCTTCGGCGGGTCCAAAGGGTGCCGACTTTTATCGTAGACGGCGACGAAGACGTTCGTTAGTCGCCCGGGCGCTAACAATCGGAATTTGTGTTCCGTATATAGCGTGACCGAAATCACTTTTTTTTTGTGCACTACGACGCTCTCCCCGGTTTTTTTTTCTTTTCTTTTCGACGCGCAAGAAGTCTGCTTTTCTTGTAACTCCGCTTCTATTAATTTCAGTAATAGCGTCAGATTTGCATGTGCACAATTCACTTCTTCCAGGGCATATTAACATTGCAATGTCGTACGTGGTTCGAAATTGCCTTTTGCTTCTTCATCCTATTCGCATTCATGAGAAATGGGAACTGCAACAACGGAACAAATAGATTGATAAGAACAGTAAAGTTGAAACGTAGCTAGCTCCATTCTAAAATTTTTGTACATTGCCTTTTTTCAAAAGACAATGCGAAGGTACATTCGTGTTTTGTCTCGCTTACATAAGTTGTTACAGAGTGTTTTCTTCAGGAGAGCCCCGAAATTGCAACCTGAAAGCTCTAACATCTTTCCCACGCGAAGAAAATGACCTTCACTTATGAGTGGTACCTTTTTTTAACATGCAAAGCAGCGAATACCCGTGACAATTTTTTTCATGGGTCACCTCGCACGGAAATAGGCAAAACCAATGCGTTGCGGAGAATTCGTCTGCTAGCGGAGAGCGCCGAGCTCGCCAGGGGCGCTGGGATCACTTTTCGCCCGCGCTCCGCGGGGCCCCTACTCTCGTCAAGCTTCAGGGTGTTTGCCGCTTGGGGCGGGTCGAGGATCTACCAACCAGAGCCGTTGTATACTGAGAGAGTTTGGCCTTCTTAAGAAGATTTTGACAGCCTGGCAACCACAGCAGCGTAGTCTGACAACCGGGGGATGACTACTTCCGTCCGCCATATTGTGGCTCTGACTCACTAGGAACTCTACGCGATTTCTCAGGAATGAACAAGACAAAGAAGTGACGCCATATTGTGTTACCGCGAAATCCGCTTGTTCTAGCGGCCAACAAGCTCCGCCCATCGGCCAAACTCTCTCAGTATAAACGGCTCTGCTACTAACGACAACGTCATGCGCAGGCCTTGTGTTCTAGGTGGTATTGGCCACGCGCGTTTTCTCGCTAGTGTGGGCGGCCCTTATCAGTACTGCGTGATGCACGTTACAGACCCCAGGCTAGCGGTTGTACTGCACTGGCTAAATTTCGTATCTACAGCTGGAATACTTCTTTGGCCGTTGAGGCAGACCAAATTTTAGGCTGTATAAACATACACACAACCCATTTTTCTTGTCTCAAATCGGCACATCTGAAACTGGAGAAAATGTGTGAAATATTTTTTTTAGATGCGGAGCATCTCTTGCTCGGGTCTATGTCCCGCGGCGTCGGCGTCGTAGTCCGCAGTCACACTACGCACGCGCAACTTTCCTCCTTCCCTCTCTCCAACAGCTGCGCGTTACTCTCTCCGCTCTCTCTCTCACCAGCTGCGTGCACTGCGCGTGCGTTCGCTTCTCTCACACCGCGCGCGCACGCGCAACTTTCCTCCTCTTCTCCTCTCCTTTAAGTGTGAAAAAAAATGGCGAGCGGCGAGCGTTCCAAGTTTCTCTGCCGCGAGCCGCGACGAAGGATCGCGTAGGGGATGCCGCTAGGGCAGTCGGTGGCGCCATCTCTCGACGTCAGCACGCAACTGACTCTTTCCTCGGAACCAACACGATGCTCCGCATCACCCCATGGTTCCCCTCGGGAAGATGGTGTAATTTTTTTTATTTTTCGACACGTCGCATCGGTTCACATACTTCGCGGCTACTTTGTTTCAATTAGAAATTAACCACTGCACATGCTACGGGCTTTCTTGGCCTATCAGGCGCCAGAGGGTTGCAATGCGGCACGGGAGGTGCGCCGAGCACTGGAACGGCTTCGCAGGCGTTTGCAAGGCGAAGTATTCTGAATGACAAAGAAGCGTCCGGCATTATCAGCAAGCTAATGGTGCTCGAAATATCCATGCGCACATTTCAGCAGAGCGAGCGCGGTCGACCGTATTGAGGCACAGTCGGCCCTCGTGTCGCAATTGCTACGCCGTTGCTCTGTCTAGCACCGACATTTGAAACAACGCTCTCGAGTCTGCACGCGGGCCAAGTAGACGAGTCTATAGCGCGATATAGTGTCGTTACACCGTGTCAACAGTAGTACTCACCTCGACAGGGGAGTAAGCAGTGGCGCTATGTCTGTCCACGCCCACGTCGAGAAAGATGAAATATACGTTAAAAACGCTTTTTAACACCCGCAACAAATGTCTTATACCTTAATCGTGAGTTGCGAGCCACCTAAGGGACGTTTTATTACCTCACTTTTCTGCGAATTCCTCAAATAAACAAGCGCTCTTGCTGATTTATATTTTTATTATTCTGGGACATTAAAGTTGTTAGCTCCTTCAAGCCTAAAACCACTTTATGTGTTGTCATCGTACTGTTAGATTCGCGTTTTCAACGTCAATATTGGTAATCTTTGCATCTTTGTTGCATTTATGATTACGTGGTTTATAAATGATACAGTTTTTGTTACATGTACACAACCTTTGCTAAACAAAAATCTGTGATTAGTGTGCTGCGAAAGCTACAAGTGCTTATTTTTGTATAATATGTTTTCTTTGTAAGTTCAGTTTGCTGCTGCACATGGTGCGCAGAAGTAACACGTGGTTATTTCTGCATTCCGATTTAAAATGTGGGTTATACGGCGTAAAACATAGGATATTTATACTTCCCGCTTTTGGTTAGCATTTGGATTGGGCTCCAAAAACTAGCCTTCGTGCTGCAATCCTATTAACTCGGTACTGACGGCAAAGTAGACGTTATGCCTATTTAGGCCAATCGTGTGTCCGGCTGCGGTCACGTGACTACCCTATTGAAAAAACCAGCTGAAGCTGGTACCAGCTACAAGCTGGGTCATTTCCTTAGCATGCCGAGTTTGGCATGGTGGTCATGCTGGCTGATCTGGTCATACTGGTTATGCTGGTGTGATCTGGCTATACTGGTCAGGCTGGTTGATCTGATCCGAGCATCAAGCTGGGTTATTGCCCCAGCATGCCCATTTTGGCATGCTGGTAACGTTGGTGGACTTCCTCACCAGTTTAACCAGTTTAAGATAATACACACGACAAACACTTCAGAGAAGCGAACTCGGCAACCAATTTATTATTTTCGTACTTGCGGCCTGCTCACATGAACTCAGATGCTACACATTCTCGGCGCTGACAAAGTTCTAACCGACGTACAGAAAGTGGGACTCGGTGCAAAAACAATGTTATTAAAACTAGATTGCTGATGTATCAACACGAAAAATACTAGCAAGTGAAGTGTTTGGCGGCCCGTGGCTGAGTATGTCACAAATTCCCGTCCCTTCGAAATTCACCTTATGTAGAAACATCGGTCCGAAAGTAAATTAATGTAGCACCCTCTCTCTCTTCGTCCTGGCCGAGCGGAGAGGGAAGATGGTTGCTTTGTGTCAACATCGGGGCAGAAGATAACACTATGGGGACGAAAGCGAGTTTGGTAGAGCCGTATCTGTGTCACAGCGGCTCAATGGGCAAACAGGATGTCGCTGACATTTTGGGTGTCGAATGGGTAGGAGAGGCCTTGCGCGCACCTGAAGCACCCGGTCACATGACAAAAACGAGAGGACAAAGCTCAGGAACTGGCCTCGTCCCAGCCCAGGCCGACCTTGGCGCGCGCGCTAGCCGCAGGGCCATTTCGACCAGCTCTAGCCGACCTTGGCGTGTGCACTCACAGCAGGACCAGCTTAACCAGCTTCACCAGCTTGTCTCCCAGCTTGACCACAATGGCTCCGTGGAAGACCAGTTTCCCCAGTTAGGACCAGACTGGCTCCCAGCTACACCAGAATAAATCTAAAACCGAATTCTGGTTAGACTATGCTGGTTTTTACTTAAACCAGACTGACCAGCTGAAATCCAAGCTTGCGCAGTTTAAACCAGCTTGGTTGACAGTCAAAATAGTTTAATTACTACATTAAGCAGTTTGAACAGCTTAATTACCAGCTTGACCATTTCGATTTTCTTGCTGGTTTTTTCAATAGGGTATAGTCTCCAAACGGGTCATAAGGCAGAGCACGGCACCTGCCTGAAGGGCACTGTTTGGTAGACCGCTCACATAGTATCCACTGCACTATCAACTTTGGGACGAACTCGCAGGAATATCCACTGACAAATCCTCTCTCTGTGTTCATTGTTGGGATGCCCTTGAGGATAAGCGTTTTGTGGACGCACCCGATTGCCGACCTTGAAGAAGCAGGATGCAAGTGAAATGCTGGAGCGAGGGGTATGTTTTTTCTCACCTCTCGCGCAACCCATTTGCTTCCTCCTCCCCAGAATTCCATTCCCTGGCCCCAAACTTCTAGCTGCGGCCTGGGTGGCTGGGCTTGTATTTCAACGTATTCGAAGTGAACCAGAGCTATCAGTGTTCAAAAAGGCCTACGCATATTTTGGCAACAAGCGATTTCTTTAAAGAAGTTACGGAAATTTTTTCGGTGCGGTTTAGTTCGTCAAATGACAGCTTGATGACAGTGTTGAATCATCACGGAGCCCTTCCATCTCGTTTTTGTGTTTGTGTGGATGTTCTGCAGTGCCCGTATCGACATATATCTCAGAACACATCTTGCAAGTGCCGCTAAATTTACGGTGAGTGAACTTGTTGGCAACGAGTAACAGCTATTCTACGGGTATTTTTTTTCAGATTATCGAAGGAATTAGGCAGTGTCTATTTTTCCGGCAGCTGGGACAATAAATTCCCCAAAATTCTACTGGCAGTCGCCTCACATTAGCTGTCTGAAATTATGCGAAAACGGCCAGAAGAATACTGACTTTCTTGTTTCCCCGGCATTTGCAAAATCTCGTTTTATTGACATATTTTTTGTGGATGCACGTTTTATGAACACATTCCGTCGACCCTAACATATCACCGACACTCGTTACGCAAATCGCACGCAGCAGGAAAATTTTTCGCGGTTGTGTCACTGAGCCGGCAGATTAGTCCATGCAGCTTTGCGGCGACATTATACGACGGCTCATTACAAAAACGTTAACCCACGTGGCCCACCCTACATGCCGTTTGCTGCGATAATCTGGGGTGATTTGTTGCAAAAAACAACTAATCCTACCTGCCTGTAAAACAATCTGCCGATGATACAGCGTGCCAAGGAAACGATCTGTAAATGAAACGTCATTCCGATGAACTGACTGCCACCACCAATGAGAGGCATGTGCCGGCAGAACTTTGGGGAAAGCATTTTTTCCAGCTTCCGGGAGAATAGATAATATAGCCTAGAATTACCCCGGTTTTCATTTGCTTTGTAATCTTCACAGTAGCAGTCCCTTTTTATATTTCGCTGATCGCTTGCACGTATGTACTTGTCCACGGAATAGGCTGTGTGTATTAAACTTCTAGGAGATTTGAAAACAATATTTTGTGTTTGTTTTCCTGTCTTAGTAAACCACATTAATATGCTATACTAAGACCACTGTGGGCTTGAAAGCGTTGATATTCGAAATTTGGATCGTTTTGTAGTTGCCATCAGTGCCAAGCTAAAAGATTGAAGAATCGGTAGGTAAAAAATGGTGCTGAAGTGGCTGCCAGGGTCTTGCGACCGGAAAGGCGGCAGGAAGAGGCGTTATAAAGCTAGCTGCAAACGCGTTAGGTCATTCCCGGAGGCTTATATTTTCCACTTTGCAGACTTCGAAAACGAAATCTTTTATAAGCAGAGATAGCGGCCCCAGAATCTAAAAGTGCAGTAATTAGAACATCAATCAGTGAAACGGTCATGCGCGGTTCAATGATGTTAGGCTCGGGCTGGATTCGACATACCGATGGAATCAATGCCGCGGCCTCACTGCTCCCAGGTACTGTAATGGCTATCGGCAAGTGGCTGTTTGGTTTCAGCGTCGCCGGCCGGAGTAGTCTTTCTGGTTCTTCTGGTTCCACCCTTTGCCGCCTTCTCGTATTACCTCTTGTTTGTAGTGTCCAGAAGTCTTGACACTGGTTTTGGTGATGGCTGGGCTGCTCGCACTGGAAGCAGCAGCTCGACGGAAGTTGGCTGATTAGGCCACCCGCACCGAGGTGCCAGTCGGACTGCCTCCAGTGATCGGGTAAAGAACCACTATGGAAAGCCTTAACTGGGCCTGCGACCGACAGTTGTGGGGAGGGCTTGTTCCGTTGCGGCGGGGGTCAATGCTCCAGCTTTCTATAAGGCGCGGCCAACGACTTCCCACCTGTGACAGCAACCCCGCTCGAGACCCTTATGGGCCCCGCTGTGACCTCCGTGAACCTCTCGATGGGAGTTAGGCAAACGTCCGCTTGTCCTGCACGGGAGAACGCCATGCATGCCACGCCAACTTTCCTGCCTGAGGTGGTGGGGAAGAGGAGGTATTGTTCGGACAGTCAGCATCGTGTGGAGGCCTCGGGTCCCCGCCATGCGCATGCCGGTTCAAGCGTATACTTAGCTGGTGGCGGCGGCGCGTAGTTGCGCTCAACACCAGTAGCTTCCTCGATGAGGCCGGCGCCCCGGGCTAGGGTCTCAAAGGTGCGGTTGATAAGGTAAATGTGGTATCTTGCGTGGCACTGTCTTCTGGCCCAAGCTACTCTGTCTGACTCCGGTGTATTCGGGTCCGCTCTCTTGAAGAGCTTTTGTGCGACCCGAACGTACTGGACCCGACTTTTGTCCGAGCGCTGCGTCCTTGCCTCAAGGTCTCAGAGAATTTGCCGTCGAGTAGCCAGCAGGCGAAAATTCCTCTCCAAGCCTTGTCCGGAAGTCCACCAGGCTGGTGAAGGGGAGCCGACCACAATCTGTGCCTGGCGCTCGCTTACAGTGCAAGCGGCACAATGCGGTCCTCGATGAAGGCTTATGAGGCACCGAAGGCACGGTGGTACGTCTGCAGCTCGCCCAGGAAGTCTGCCACAGACTTGACGTCGATGTACCCTGTGCTAGACCGGCACAGTCAAGAGTGTTTGGGGCTTTTGTGATGGGGTCTTCTGCTGGCCAGGCATAATGTCCAGATGCTGCATCACGGATGCGCATATTTACGTGACCTTCGTGTGCAGGGTCACTTGCCTCACTTTCCTCAGTGCAAGTGCCCGGGCGAGTTTGTCCCTGCAAGTTGAAAAGCAGAATAGAAGACTGTAGCAATATCTAGAAATCAAGGGCGAGGTCAGGTCCGCTGGGCTCTAGATCGAAAGCGCGTGTGTCGCCGGCGCTTCGTTCTCTTTTATTAGCCTGTTGCCACGCTCTCCTCCCCTATAGAGGCTACAACAACAGATTACGAACACAAGGGGCATGCGCACGAGGACACACTATACATATATATACAGAGGCACTAAATGAGTCACTCTGTGAACCTCTTTGGCTTTTGATAATCGACCGGACCTTGTTCGTACCGCGCCCTTGAAAGCCGGGTCTGCGGCGCTGTTCTTGATCCGAGACCAGTGAGTGAGGTGACGACTGCTGACCCATGTCTGTCGGCAGCGGGCGAGATGACATTGTTCTGACACAGTCCTTTCAGAATCTCTACGACGTACGCACCTTGGTTCTGTCCTCTTTCCGACGACTTTACCAGTTGTCGCAGCGTTTCTCACCCAGACCGTGCTATCAAGAGGTTCGTTCGATCGTTCACACACTGCAATGTTCCTATTATGAATCAACTTGGCGTGTTCATGGTGAAACTCTGTTCTACCCAGCCACTTCTGACACCGTGGCAATATCTGAAATCGAAGACGAGGTCAGGTCCGCTGGGCTCTAGATCCGAAAGCGCGTGTGTCGCCGGCAGTTCGTTCTCTTTTATTAAAGCCTGTTGCCACAGAAACCAGACTGGTAAGTTGCATGTTTGACATGCACTGGTATGCATAGTCCTGAAAATTGATTCTTAATAGGAAATGCGTTGCATGAACCTTGGGAAACTTCACACGCAACCCCCTTTGGGAAACGCTAATGCTGACCCCTTCAATTTTGTGTTTTCGCTCTCTCTTTTGCTTCCTCTATTTTTTTCTGTCGCTTTTTGGCTTCGTTACAGGGTCAGGGTTAGCGCTTCCCAGAGGGGTTCATGTGCGGTGTCTACGAAGCCTAGACGATCCACTACATTCGGCATGTTGACATATCTGCCGCGATTGTAAGTACACGCAATTGGATAGCTTTGAGCTGTGAATCCGGCGATTTGTGGCGTTGTCAATACGCTGACCATACTGATGCGGTCGCGGTCGCCGAGTGCGACTCACGCAGTTCCTGAGAGGGCGGCGGCGTCGAAGACGCGATCAACGGAGATGTCGTGGGCGCCGCCATTTGCAGCGGTATTTCTTTGGGGCGCGTTAAGGGTGCCCACGATATGTCCGAGAAATAACGGGTCACAAAGCCCAAGTCCCAATGCTCGTTCTGGGTCTGCGCATGCACAGTAGCGACGACATTTTTTGGGGAAGGCGGACGCCATTCTAAAACTCCATAATGTTCACAACTTGTTCCACCGTCTACAATTCAAACAAACACCAAAAGAAGCATGCTTACCAACTGTGTTCAGCTGCTCGTTAGACCGTCGCGTCGTGGGTGTTCCACGGTCTTCTTGAACATAATCATCACAAGAGGAAACTTCACAGATAGATAAACTTCAAAAATAAGCACAATTTTATGCCTAAAGCACTTTCATCCCGCGACATAAATGTACCCATCGCACAACAAAACCATGTCGAAAAAAGAAAAAAATAACTGGTGTCGCTAGCGCTGGCAATCTGTAACTTGTACAAGCTCCTTACAAAATTTGAAACCGAAACCGACCAAATTGCATAAGGGTGCCGTAAAATGTCTTTAGAAACTCAGGAATAAAAGACGGTGAATACAACACATTGTTATAAGCACAGGAAATAACCGTAGTAAATCTTAACTACCGCCGACATGCCAATTGTTTTGCGTGCACTGGAACAGGGAATGGGTTTCTTGTGTCAGACCATAAATATATATTTTCTTATTTTTTGTGGAGATCACTATTAATTTACACTCGGCTTACAGTTTTTCATTAGTAAATTATTTTAATGCACCAAGTTTCAAAGTTTTATTTAAAGTATTGTCTTAAAATTTCATCACAAAAGTAAGTATAGCATTATGTTATTTGCCTCTAAATGGTGACTGCATGTGAGTCTGGTTATAACATTAATTTCGAGCTACAGAAATCTAAAGACATTTTAACGTTGGAGAGTGTGAACAAGGAGGACAAACACGACGCAGAAATATTTCATTACAAAACTATTTGAATTTTTTTAACCCCATTGATGTACAACGTAGGTGTGTTATGTAACCTAGGCTGAAATTATTTTCCATCGGAAAATATAGAAAAAAATAAAGTAACATTGTCGCATATTTAACTTGACTAATGTACTTTTATACTTGCTAGAATTATAGTGTAGACATATCCTTTGGACTTCGAATAGCTCTTTGAATCACACAGCCCAGGTTACATAACACATGCATCAAATGGGCCCGTGTGTTTCTGACACGGACTATTTTTACCTCATTTGGATGTCTGACAAATATATCAGTATTGTCCAAAGGCAACTTTCCAAGAGTACAGAAACATGTTCCCATTGATCGGTACACCAGGTTGTCTATGTCGGAGGCTGAGGTCCACAGAAATGTTCTAACTTCTCACACACAGCTACATGCTCTTAAAACTCTATTAAATGTGAGCTTGCTACATGCTATTCTGTTTATGCTTCCCTACGTATGTTGTCTTTTTAGGGTTTTAAGCTGCTTGTAAATAAATGACCTACGTCTCGGGTTTTACAATGTTGAAAGTTCACCAGCTCGCTTGCATCTTCTCTGTAATTTCTAGCAATAATGTATTTTTTCTAATGCCTTGATGCTGTTAGTGAGGTCATTTAGCAGATGAACCATCTTTATGCTGTTCAGTGAAGTTCATTTAGCACTATGACAACCTTTATGCTGTTCGTGACTTTGATTTTGCATATGACAATAAATCTGCTTTCCCCGATCTCATGAGCGTTTTAGTGGCATGTGGTAATTTAATGTGAAATAAAAAAATTCAAGGTTAACAGCGATTGTGCACTCGTGAACTTGCACATGTACTGTATAGAGCCATATGTGCGTTGCCATACATCAAAGGCTCACCAACCTCTTGTTTAAAAGGCATTAAGCTTCTAATGTTACGAAATCTGCAGTTCATACATATCCAATTAGTTTTTCTTCGACTGAATTTTGAAAAGTAGCGTTTGTGGAAACCAGAGATTTTCAGTCCAGGCATTCTCCAGATTGCTTTTGAACTTGAGTTGTTGACATCCGGTTTGTGCTGTAGTGTCTAAAGTATTTAAAAAAGTAGGTAAACTACCCTGGGCGGAACATCCAAAATGGCGTGAATGAATAACAAACAGTTCGTTGGACGCGTTCTACGCCAGCTTCCGTCAACTACCACACAAGTGCAGTTTCTCAGACGCAGATTGCGACATCAAGGACCAGATTGTTCTCGCAACGTCGTCATTGCGACCCCGAAGGTGTGCCATGCCAATACAATCTGGACTTGCCCGGAATTCTGAAACAAGGACGACTCTTCGAGGATATTGAACGTGGCGATCATCGAACAAGAAAGCAGCCAGAGTGTCGACAAGCAGGATGCGCATGCCGAAAATAAAATATCATCTAATTTTCAACCTCGGCGGCGCAAGCAGAACAAGAAAACCGAGCCCAGTACCTCAAAGAGCCCTTGAAAAAGAAAGTGCTGCAGTTGCGGACGTTCGTGCCCTTACAGTGGTAGACGTTTAAGCTGTGCTGCTGGCGGTAAGCAGTGAAATGTCCGTCACAAACCAAGACATTTTGCGAGTTTCGGTCGCTCAGCTCACAAGACTGAACCTGCAGTGAACCCTGAGAGCAGCTGGGATAGCGAAGAACAGATTTGCACGACCTATGCGCAGTCTCAAGCAGCGACCGCGTCTCCAGAAGTGGTCATTGACGTGAATGGTATGCCCATTCGTTTCATGATTGACACTGGCTCTGATGTGTCGGTGATTGGCTCAAACAGTCTGCAAGATCGTCTGAGCAAGGAACAGCTGTCAAGGACATCCCTGAAAGTGTTAGCCTACGGGACAAAGTGTCCACAGACACTGCTCGAAAAACTGGACGTCATCATGACATATTACGAGCGCACCAGTAACAGAAACCCTCTATGTGGTGTCTGGAGAATGTTCGTCGCTGCTTAGCTTATCCGCCGCTTCAAGATTAGGACTCGTCCAGATTACACACAGCGTGGAGAACGGGATGAACAGAATATTTCCAAGGGAAGCCTACCCTGACCTCTTCAAAAGAGTGTGCTGTCTCAAGGACTTCCAAGTACACCTTCATGTGAACTTTCTGATTCAACCGGTAACGCGACCTCCCAGTCGCATCTCTTTCTCCATGCGCATGCCATTAAAGAAGAGCTCGGAATAGCTGTAATCACTTGACATCATCGAAAAAGCCAAAGGACCAACACCATGGGTCTCTCCAGTTGTGCTGGTGCCAAAACTACATGATTCCGAGCACATTCAAATGTGCGTCGACATGCGTTGTTCTAGCAGAGCAATCCAACGTGAGGGACATGTCACCCCAACGGTGGATGCCATACTGGTTGCTCTGAACGGCTCCGTCATATTCTTCAAACTTGATCCAAAAGACGGGTACCACCAGCTGAGACCTTGACGAAGCGTCTTCTGTGATCACCACTTTCTCTACACAGGCCGGACTCTTTCGGTACAAGCGACTCGACTTCAGAATCAACTCGACAGCCGAAGTGTTCCAGGGCACGGTACTTCAAGCCCTGAACAGCATCGCCAATATGCTGAATATGAGTGACAATATTTTGGTGTTTGGAAAATTTGAAGAAGATCATAATGATGCCCGTAACGCTACACTGAAGCGGCTGCATGCAAGTGGCCTCACACTAAATGTCGGCAAGTGCAAGTTCAATCAAAAGGAACTAACATTTTTTGGCCAAGTCTCCTCAAGCAAAAGCGTACAGCTCGACTCTAAAAGGTGTCCGCCATCCTGAATGCATCATAATTTGTCAATGCCAGCAAGGTGAAAAGCCTCCTTGGGTTTGTCAATACTGTTATCGGTTCATAACAAATTTGGCCGACCTCGCCCAGCCTCTAAGAAACTGACAACCAAAGGTGAAGTTTGAGACTGGACTGACGAGCATCAATATGCCCTGGAGTGGCTGAAGAGCAATTCCTCTACTGCCACAGCTCTCGCCTACTTTGATTCAGGAAACGCTGTCACAATTATCGTTGACGCTGCCCCTCACGGCCTTGGCGCCATCCTGATGCAAACATCTGAAAGTGATACCAAAGTAATAGCGTATGGCAGTAGTGCCCTCTCTCCGGTTGAAGTTCGGTACTCAAAACTGAAAGAAAGATCTTGGCCGTGGTCTGGGACAGTGAGCATTTTCACATATACCTGTATGGTACAGCATTCTGCCTACTAACAAGCTACAAGTCATTGGTCAGCATCCTTAGTAACCCACACTCTAATACCCCTGTCAGACGGGCTAGTTTAGTGTCACTACAAGCGAGTACACGTCGCCCTTAGTGTCATTTCTGTAGTGTGCCACACGGCTCCTTCCTGAGGAACACACTTGGCTTGGATTGATTTTGACCAACTCACTTCGCTCGATTGAGGGCGTGGCATCAATAGGAATGTTTCAACAATAAAACATAACAACACAGAAACCAAAAGCGTGGCGTAAGTTTTATTTTATAAACAAAAAGAAATTCGTGAAAGAGACGACATGTAGAAGAGTGGCATTGCAAAAAATAGTGGGGTGGACTTGGAGTTTAGGCTGATCTGAATCAAGAGTAGCGCAGCGGCAAATCGATAAAAGACGACAACAAAGTCAGTCATTCATCGCTATATTGGTTAGCAGGGAATGATAGAGCCTACTTTTGTTTCAGCCTGCAACTATTCGAGGCACGATAATTATAATCTGATTAGGCAGTGTCAGGGCCTCCTCGTAGACTTCCGTGGAACGAAGCGGAACGCTAAAGTTGGATATGCTTCGTTCTTTATCTTGGCTTGCAATGATCGACCAGAATCATCCAATTGGCGTAAAAATCGTTCATTAATGTAACGTTGTTTTAGAGCACAGCTCCTAGGCACCTGTTTCTGAGTTGAGCGGCGTCGGCGTAACCGCGCGTTGCATTAAGGGCTGTTTCCCAAAATGACGTCACACGTGACGTCACGTGTGACGTAACGAGGGTAAAATTTTCCTGCTAAATTTTGCGGTAAAAGTTTTTGCTAAGTTTGGCGGAAACTTTTACCGCTAAATTTAGAGGACAAATTTTACCCGTGTGACGTCACGTGACGTCACACTTAAAAACCGATGACGTGTCATGTGACGTCACTTCAATTCAGCGGGAAAATTTCACGGCTAAATTTAGCGGGAAACTTAGCGAAATTTTTAGACTAAGTGGGATGGGAACAGGAGAGGAGGATGGGAGGGTACGGAGGGCGAGCAGTTGGCATACCCTCCCCTTCGTACCCTTCCTCCCTCCACTTCAAGAGCTGCGCTCCAATTCGGCATTACAGAGAATTGTAAACGTCTAATTTTTTTTAAAATGTCTTTCTTAAGAGGTATCGGTGGCCGAGTGGGCTACCGCACACCAGCTCGGAGAACGCGGAGAGAAAGCTCGCGCTGGAGAACCCAGTGATTCTGAGCTGAAACTCCAGCCCTGCCCGAAGAACACACTTTGATAGAAGTGAGTTAGGGGAGCACATTACGCTCGCTCCGGTAGACCGAGTGTGTAATCTCGATAGCAGTGTTCAAGGAGTAAAAATAATAGAAGAAATTAACGCTGCGTAAAATTAGTATTATTTTGATAGGAGTAGTATTAGATGCGCACTTGTTTTCTGTTGGCAGGAAAGTAGTGCATTGTAGAAAAACAAGCGGCTAATCTGGTTTCCAGCTTTGGCCCCTGCGCGACGGCCAGCGACGGCCAGGAAGCACCTGCATGACTCCACCAGGAATCTGAAGGTGGCAGGAGAGACGCGAAAGGCTCTCTTGAAACGGAACTCGCCCAAATGGGGCAAGGTGACTTCGAACCACCGTTCGTTCCTCTGGAAAGTCTACCGTTCTCGACTGATCACGGGTAGGTTGTCGGTCATGAGAGCGGCTATGGTGAAGGCATTGGCCTGCAGTTCCTGTTCGATGCCACTTGAAATTCTTGCCTGTGCGTCGGCATCCAGGTCCAGCTGCCTCTCATCTGAAAGGCGTTGAGGCTCTCACGAAGAAAAGTGCCCCAACCACGCGCTTCCACTGCCCAACAACGCGGATATCGCCCTCCAGCTCGTCCGCCATACACTCCATGATGTTTCGTTGTGGCGAGTGGCGAATGGCCGAGTGGGCTCGTGCACACCAGCTCGGAGCACGCGGAGCGAAAGCTCGCGCTGCAGAACCCAGGAATCCTGGGTTCAATCCCTACTTCTGCTCGCTTCGATCTATACTCCGTTTCACCTTATGCTGTACCGCAGACAAGGCTAGAAGTTTGAGCTCATAGCGTTGGGAGCACCGTGGTTGGGAGCTACTCTTAACGCACGAGAGCTTGTGCCGCGGAGATGTGCTTTAGAGCAAGGAGCTTGCGCTTATGTAGCCTTTCCTGCAGTACATCATAAGGTGAAACAGAGTATAGATGAGCATCGTACCGGCATGCGGACGTGTATCCCTGGCTTGTAATGGCTGATCGTAATGATCAAATTGGATTTAAATTTGGATAAAAGGCAGTGACTTAGCGCAACAATGTGTGGTAACATGTTTCTCATAAGACGACGAAGTTATTTATGCAAAAATGCGCATGCACTGTAATATTTTTGCGTGCCCATTACTTACCCATCGTTATTGCCATCATTTTGGAGTGACACTAAGTTTTCCCGTGTAGCACCAACACACTTGGATTGTGTTTCGATGGGTTGAAGTGCACTCGCTTGTAGTGACACTAAAATAGCCCTTCTGACAGGGGTATAAGCCTCCTGCACGATTGAATCTCCTGGCACTCCGTATACACCAAGACACCTTTGGGGTGCAGCCACAAGTGGCTCAAGCAACCCATCCGACTACTTTTCCAGTCATCTAGTGAACTGAAAGGAAGTGTTTGGGGCATGGAGTCTGCCGCCGAAGAGTATGTCAACTTCGTTGTGTTCCACAGCCCGCCTTGTGCGGTGACCATCGAAGAAATAATAAGAGCAACACAAGGCATTCCTGAACTTTCAGTACTCAAGAATGATCGGAAACAGGGCCAACATGGTATGAGTTGGAAGAACACATGTTTACAGCCATTCTCTCGTGTGTCTAAAGAAGGCAGTGTTCTGAGAAGCACTCGGATCTTCCTGCTTGCGTCCTTTCACAAAAACGCGGTGCAGCTAGCACACCGAGGTCATTAAGGCATCGTCAAGACAAAGCAGTTGATGCGTGAGAAGGTGTGGTTCCCTAGGATGGATTTTCTAGTGCCCAAGGAAGTAAAGAGCTGCAGGCTAGCCAAGCCAACACGCCCAAAACATCATCGTGATCTCCTGTCGATCCTACAGCAGCCTTGAGGGCCCGACAGAATTGTCGATAGATTTCGTAGGTCTATCCTGCGACGGCAAATACGCCATGGTGGTTGTGGATGATTTATCCAAGTACCCAGTCGTCAGAATCATACACACAGTAGCAGCACGTAGAGTGATCAGGCATCTGCGTACAATATTTGCTCAGTTTGGCAGCCCAGGCCCAGATGTAGTGAAGTCGGACAACGGCTCGCCCTTCCAAAGTGACTGCTTTGCAGGCTTTGCTGCTTAATTTGGCTTTAAACATCTCTGCATCACCCCAAGACGACCAAAGGATAATGGGGAGGCTAAGCGCTTCATGCGCACGCTCAAGAAGTTTATTATAAAAATTTCGATCAGTCAGCAGGAGTGGACAGGCGAGCTCCAGACATTTCCGCTAGCCTATCGCTCAACACCTGGTGGCTCCACACGGAAATCCCCGTTTGAACTTCTCTTTAGAAGGCCCATGCGAATATATTTCCCGACGTTCTCTGTTGATGCTGCGCCTCCTCCTGCTCACACTGATGCTCAACAGAGCGACGCTCACAGGAAGGCTCACAACAAGTGGTCTGTCGACGCTCGGAGGCACACTAAACGTAACCAGTTTCGAGTTGGGCAACAAGTACTACGCCAACAAGAGAAGAACAACAACTTCTCCCCTACTATGATTGAAACCCCTATATAAACACAAAAATTACTGTCTCTCAAGTAACAGCATCAAGGAACAAGAAAACAACCTGTCGCAACTCCAGTTTTTTCAAAGATGCTAGCACAGTCCAAGCTGGACACTACCAGGACCAAACTTCCATTCCGGACGTTGATGATGAGGCTGTGCCGAGTCAAGCAGTGCCAATACAAGCAGTGCGGAACCAAGCTTACCAAACTTCCCTAAGACTACCACCTCACAGCGGTACCCCCAGAGAACCAGAAAACAACCTGGGCATCATAAGGACTTCGCTTGTGGTCAAAAGCTGAACTTTATGTGAACCTTATTACCCTCATTCATTTTCTTTTTTCTTCTTCTTCGAGGGGATGATATATATAGAAAATCTTTCAAGGAGGATAATTGTAGTGTATAGAGTATTTACAAAAGCCGGTAAACAACCCTGGGTGGAAATTTCCAAAATGGCGTGAATAAATAATAAACAGTTGCTGTAGTTGGAATGTAGTAATCTAGAAACATCGGCGTGTATAATACCACTACATGTGCAAACCGGATATTGTCTGTCCGGAATTTCTCCGGTTCCGAGCTTGTCACATACACGACACCGCAAAACTTTAGTTCGACGTACAGCGTACTGACGTCAAACTGACTGCCCCAACTTTTACGAGAGGGTTAATGACGGTTCGATATAACATAGTAAACAGCTAAAGTACGTATAAAAGTCTACAAAAACAAAACAAAAACATAGAGGTTTTGCAGTAGAGCCAAGAAAACCCGGATAACTTTTGTTTGCAGTCAGTCACACTTACATTAGGTATTTTAATAAGTTGAACGACTCGGCTATCAAGCCGCTCGTGAGATTTAGCAGCGCCTGTTTAACGTGAGTGCGCTGTACGTCCAAGTGAAGTTTTGGGGTGTCGTATATGTGACAAGGGGTGGAAGAATATACCCTTTTTTGTGTGAATGCTATAACCTCAATGCCCCTCAGACAGAACGGCGTGGATGTGAGTGTGAACTGGGTACCGGGACACGCGGGCGGCGTCGGTAACAGAGCCGCGCACGCGTTGGCGAGCGACAAGGAGGACAACCGCTCCGTCCCGGCGCAACAGGCCCTTCCCGCACCCGACGACCCCGATCCGACCGCCCGCTTTAGTGGAGCCAAGCAAGAAGGGAGACGTACCCTCAGGGAGCAAGTTCTGGCGAACAATCGCCCGCTGCCGCCAAGCTTGCCGCGTGGTGCTCAGTTTCTCATCAGCAAGGACCGCGCGGGGGCCACGCTAACCGAGGACATGCTAGCCAAATGGCGGACTCACCGGAAAGACCGACATCGAACCGCCGTTACCTGTGCAGACCGGGACTCGTAAGAAGAGGTTGCTCCCGCTGTATCGTGTTCGACGTGTTCAACGACAGCCCGCCCGACCGTCAAACACCAGCTGTGGGACCAGAAATTTCTCCAGGAATTGAAATTAAGGGGGCGGGGTTTCTAAATTTTTAGAGGGGGGGGTGTTAGGAGGGGCCTTGAGAATAGACGAGTTGTTGTGAATTAAGGGGGTGCCTTTGGAAAAACAAGAGAGGAGTACACACCCGTAGGGTGGTGTGGGGTGTAGGGAAATCGCTGTGTGGCACTGTCCTGGCTACCTGAATTTCGGGCAGCAGAACCTCCCTCGACACGTTCGGACCTTCTTCGAGTGGACCACTTCAGTCAACATAGCCAAACCCGCGACACACTGCTCCCCTGTGGAAGTTTGCGCGTGCCGCGGGCATCGACCATTGTAAGTGATGTCCTCCCCTGACCCCTCCCCTCCCCTCGCTCCCCCATTAGGCCTACGAGCCAGCCCTCTCGAAATAAAGAATTTTAATTCATTAATTTATCCCGTATTTGTACTCTACTCAAGATACTTTCCAGTGAAATCAACTTAAGTAGTATTTTGAATACTAACTTAAATAAATTTATCAAGTATTTTGTCCAACACTCCTAATACGGGGTCCCGCCAATAGAGTGATTACAATAAACGCTAGAGACTCAGCTGGATGCTACTGTCTACGGGATTTTCAGTTGCAAATTGAAACAGACAGTAACCAGTCCACTTTTCCAGTCTTCCCGTGTATTACTGATAATTGTAATAGCAATCTTTATTGTCTCAGGAGAGCATGTCACCACGGAGAGGCGACAGCCCGTACCATGGACGCCCGCGGTGCCACGTCTAGTGATGATGATCATGAGATGGTCTGTACAAGCATACCCCCCCCCCTCTATGGGGAGGAAACGTACTATGGGAAAACGTACGTGATATTTTTCTCTTCGCCAAGGAATAATAGAAATCAGCCTTGTTTATTTCCTCGTAACGGGTACTGTGTATCTTTATTCACATTATAAAAGTAAAATTTATTTAGTGAATATTTTTTCTTATTACTGACAAATGTTTAAGTTAGCGAAAATTGTGGCCCAGGTCTATGTTGTACAGCATGTATTGTCACTACAAGCTATCAATTCAAGCAAAAAGAACAACGGCGTATTTATTTCAGAGCAACAATACTCGGTTACTTCCTTATTTTGATTATTCATGCACAGTTCGCTACTAATCCTGTACATGTTCTGCGTTTCATAACTTCATACTTCGTTCTTGTAGTTTGTTTTGATTGTTTGGTTTGGCCTGTACTAGCATCGTTTTGGTGTTCTGTCAAACTGACTAACTCTTTGTGCTTCGTAACATTGACTATATGCGTAAATACGTTCCCTTTATTACCAGCCTGCAACGTCTACACGTAATATACATGTGTACTGGTATTTTAGCGCAGTGTTCGACGCCATGAAGACTAAAGGCTGGTGCCCACAGACCGGTTTTCTTACGTTACGTTACGTTACGTTACGAAAAGTCACCGGGAAATCTGTGCTTAGCATTAAGCATGGCTACCAATTCAAGGAGAGAGCCTGGCACGCTACATTCGAGACACGAATGTTTCGGTGACGTAGATGTAATCGTAAGAAAACGGTGCTGTGTAATAAGTTGAACCGAGTTCAACTCCTTACGTTACGTAACTACGAGCCTTGCGTCCTTGGTTGTCACGGCAACTCATCATCCCAGCTCATCGTCACCGAAACATTCGTGCTTAGAATGTCGCGCACTAGGCTATATCCTTGAATTGGTAGCCACGCTTAATACGAAGCACAGATTTCTCGGTGACATTTCGTAACGTAACGTAAGAAAACGGGTCTGTGTGAACCAGCGTTAAAGAAAACGCTCCGACACATATTTTTAGCATCCGTCTGTAAAACGTTTCAAACTTTTTACTAAGTCACAACGCCAAGCAATATTTGTTCTTATAACGGAGTAAGGCGGAAGTAGCCGCGAGCTGTTTTTTTTTATTAATCGCGCCTGCTCGCTTGTTTGGGTAGCTGTGGCCTGCTGGCACGGATACAAATGCATAACTACTTAAGCAAGGTGTGTATTTTTGGGGCGTATTTCCTGAATTGCCAAGCGCCGTACTAATAAAAAAATAAGGCATTACCTAGGTCATAGAGTCCTCGAATTTTTACGATGCCAATAAAGAAGGAAAAGAAAGCAAGATGATCTTTCACGTGCAACTACCCCTCGGGAAAGTAGAGGGGTATTAGCCATGACTTGCTGTGATTACAGTAGGGCGTGATTTCAGCGCTGATGTCCTCGCAACGTGATGTGACTGCTGCTCTACGTGATCCGAAATGACGAACTACCAGCCGAAACGAGCAAAAAGTTGGACGCCGTAAATGCACCCCGTCCTTAAAGAAAATTTATCTTCTCTGTCCCAAGCGAAACAGCAAGCTCCGTTCTACGGCATTCTGCCAATATCTCCAGGAACGGACAAGTTGACCACTGTTCTCCCACAGGCTGTCTACAGGCGGTTGTACGAGACAGCTCTGATCCTCAAAGGTACTGGAGTTTATGGAAACAAATTCGGCACGGACGGAGTTGCGTCACCATGAGAGCCAGCAAATGTAAGTCGTCAAGCATTTCAGGTGCTATTTGACAGCATAATTTTTTAGCTGGGACCGGTTTTCACCCGGAGAATTGTGAAGATTTGTGTCAACTGCTGATTTAATTAGCGAGGGAAACTGTCTTGAATACACAAGGAGTACGTTCCGGACAAAAACATAGCTTGCATGAGCATATACATAGCTTGCATGAGAAGTCATTCGGGGCCATGCCAGTCTTTTATGCCCCGCGAGCGTTAGGTTTGCCGTGTTAGTGGCACACGGCAGAAGATGTAGTTCGAAGAGACGAGTAAGTAGAAAGAACAGTCGGTATCAAACAATGGCGACACTTGCAGGCTCTGTGTACGGTATGAAACAAGCACGGCGAACCGAACGCTCGAGGCGTATGAAATACTTGCTTGACCGCGAATGACGTCACATGCAATCTACAAGGCGGACGAAATGGATTGAACGGACTTTAAATTGACCGCAGAAATTGGTTTTTTAACTTATTGCGCTAGAATTTACTGCAGAAGTGCTCGAAGCTGATTCCTTCATTATTTGGGAGTATGAATACATGTAATCATCAAAGACTAATGAAAAAAAAAACTGATTTTGTCTATAAAAATATTATCTGGAAATCATAAAAAAATGTTGAGGCTTATTCTGGCTTTACTACGATTGAATGACTTCTAACTTGGAAACGAAATAAAATTGGGTTACATATTCTTCACTTCATTTCGCACAGATAAGCCCTACAGTAACACATAATATTTTTTAGTGTACATGCAAAGTATATATTTGTGGAAACGAAGTTTTTGTTGTTTCTTGATTTACTCAGGTGGGCCAATCTTTTCACAATTATAGCGCAAGCTTCCACCAATTTCAGGCACCTCTGTGGTTAATTATAGCGCGATAAGCTAAGGAACCGATTTATGCAGTCGGTTTAAAGTGCGTGCAATCCATTTTCCCCATGCTGCACGTATTGCTATTTTTGCGTTGCGGTAGACGATAATAAGCTGGACATCGTCAGCGATCCAAAACTCTTACTTGAGGTTTTTATTTTTGGACTGCTTTTTGATCCGCTACCTGACAGTACTTGCTGTGGTAAAAATAATGAGCAGCACTGCCGTGCTAGTATTTAATGCACTCCCATTCTTCTTGTATTACCAAGATGACCACAGCATGTCGAAAAGCTGCGATATCCGTGAAAAACTCCTTGCCTATAGATATACATTACTAAAACATGATTGCCGTAGGGTATCTCTAGTGCAAGGTATTTTCGGTCCTGGTACGTAGTTTATCATGCCAAGAGAATGTGGCGGCGAAGACGATCAAAATAGATGGTGCGCTGGCTGCCCGAACCCACTCCGAGCGCTGCTGGCTCGGGAGACGACCAGCAGAACGACTAAGGATTTCCACGGTGACAGACGTGTGCGCCTGTCACAATAAATGAGTTATACCAAAAACAGACTTTACGTATGTTGCAGACGTAATGTGGCGCTACACAACGATTCCATGTCGATCAAAATCAATGCAAACAAATACCTTATTATTCACCAGTGAAGATATTAGTTCCTTCCGGAATTTGACTGTACCACTTTGACTTTGTGCACTAACCACACGTTGAACATTATAAAACAAGTAGAAACATGGCTTTATGCTTAATAGGTTTCCAGAAAAAATGTATCGCATTTACGTAATTTTTGAGTTTAAATTGATATTGCCACGAATGACAATTGATGACGCGATGGTAACTGAAGGAACTAACCGTTTAATGGGGCGAACTTGTGCCCAAAACAAAAAGGAAACAAAATATAAGAGTAGAGCGTCACGGGCGTCGATGACGGCGTAACAGCAGGATCGTACGCTGGGGCGAGACTGACTCCGCTCACCTTGCGGAGTCCCTTATGGAACCTCGTGGGTGTCTGGATCATTCAGTGTAGAACTTTCGGTGCGTAGAATATTCGAAACTCGATCAGACGAGAATGTTCTCGAACTTACGAGCAGGCCGAGTTGAAAGAATAAAAGGACAGTCTGCTGACTGGAATCGAGCCTACACCTTCCGCGCGACAGTCAAGCACGGTAACCATTCGGCCACGCACGCGCTTGCTCGCCAACGAGCGTGGCAATATCAAAGCGAAGAAAAAGTCAATGCGGTTTATTTCAATTAAAAAAAATCGTTCCATCAAGTACACTGAAAAAATGGGTGTAGCCATTATACCCCTTGTGGCATACAAGACACCACAAAACTTCAGTTCGACGTACTAAACACTGACGTCTAACTGAGAGCCCCCTTCCCCCGCCCCTTTGTGAGAGGCTTGATGACGGTGCGTTTTAACATATTAGACAGATAAAGTACGTATCAAAAGCTACAAGAAAAACAAACAAATATTGCGGTAAAGTGAAGAAAACCACGCTTACTTTTTTCGCAATGTCAGATTTGCATTAGCTATTTTAATAAGTTGAACAACTCGGCTATCAAGCCGCTCGTGAAAGTTGGTCCCGTCGGTTCAACGACCGTGCGCTGTACGTCCAACTGAAATTATGGGTTGTATTATATGTGACATGGGGGCGTAATAATATTCACCACTTTGTTTAGTGCGTAAGCCACTTTTTTGCTGAGAAAAATTGATGGTCTCTTCTTACGGCATTTTGACTAGCTTGAAATGCGTCCGTTTGATTAGCGACATCCCGTTAGATATGGCGGTGTAAATTCATGTTCGCGCGCTTTTTACATCGGGCGTCCCGCAAGGTTTCTATTCTTTGTTTTACTGGGATTCTAACCGCAGCCGGCTGTCCGATCGGATGGACATCATGGAGCAAAGTAAATGGCCATCGTCGAGGCGTTCGTCGCCTTCGCGCATTTGCAATCACCGAATAAACCGTTCGCGCGCAGGGAATGTGTCCCAATCCTGCACTTTTTTTCTGTGTGTGACCGATTGGTCTTTCCGGTAATTACAATTACCACAAAGAGAACAAGCACCTTGAAGATTTACGTTTGGTGCTGCTTGACTGTCTTCTTGGGATTGGACATCGTCGACGGCGTTCACATTTAAAGTGAAAAGAAATATTTATGAGGGAGCTTTAGGGAACCATTTTTGCACATTCGATACGGTACAATAAACCATCCGGTACGAACTTTGCATGTGAGTGTCTTCTGCTGTAGCGCATAGGCCATTCGCACCGGAGGGCTCATCGTACCGTTTAGAAAGTGCGAAGACGGTTTCATATACTCCCTATCATTGCCTCAGGTGACTCGGCAGTACCCCTCCGATCGGAACGCTCGCCCACAAGATCAAGAGCACGGGTTTCGATGTTGGGGGAGGGTGGACTGGGTGCCAGCTGCCAGGACACACGCGGGCGGCATCGGCAACAAAGCCGCGCACGGGTTGGCGATCGAGGGCGATGACGACCTCGCTCGCCAACCCGTGAGGGGTAAGGGGCACAATCTGGGGTGCCAGTCCAGGGCATCCCAGATTGTGCCCGCACCATGACGACCCCGATCCGGCCACCCGCATTAGTGCGATCAAGCAGGACCGAAGACGCACTTTGAAGGAGCAAGTGCCAGTCAAAAACCACCCACCTGCCGTAGCGACTATACTGCGTGGCGACGGGATCCTGATCCACAAAGCACGCTCGGGGGAACGCGCTCACCGAGGACGTCCGCGCCAAGTGCGTAACCTACCCGAGCCGCCCGTGTCGAATCACCACTGACAGAGAAGACGACGAACCACAAGAGGGAGCCGAAGACACACCAACAAGCATGTGTTCCGCGCGCCCGACCGTTGAAAACAGATGCTACGGTTATTCTGTTCCTTTAACGACCTGGGGAATTGTTACCTCTAGTCTCGCATCGGGTCACTGCAGGAATAGACCACCACCGCCAACGAATATCGAAGCCATGGCACGCTGCTTTCGCTCTGGGAAGTTGCACCTGAGGAGGGCTTCGACCATCGAATGTGACAACGTTTTTTATTACACTCCTCCCCTTTCTACGCCAAATCGCCATCCTCTTCTCAATAGAGAATTTTTCAATTCAATTTAAGTATCGCCTCTGTGATTAAGTGTCTTCGCCAACCCTCTTAGTGCATCTAATATTCACTCAAAGATATTACAAGTGAACTATAAAGTCAATATTGCTTGAACCAAAATAAACTGGTGGGTGAGGTGGTCAATACTTTGAAACATAAAAAAAGCTACGGGCCAGGTCGAGTCGAAGAACTAAACATGACAAGGGAAAGCAGCAAGAACTGTACAAGGAGAAAAGGAACGTAAATTATGTGTGAACTTAAAAGAAAAATAAAGCAATATGATTGAACCATAGATATAAATATGGATTAGTGAAAAAAAGAAGCTTGAATTTCAAGAAGGCGACTAAGATATTGAATGCTTTTAAACAAAAAAAATTATCGCATACATCAAGTTTCAGTAAAATAAAGGAAAAAGGAGGCAAAAAAGTGCGAAGAGTAATAGAATTGTCAACAGCCGGCGCCGTTTTTAAGCGTCTCCAGAACTCTCATTTACCTTATCTCTATCTCTCCAGAGTTGTTTCTTCAGCGAAGCTTTGGCAACAGTAGCTCAAATTGTGGAGTTATTTCGTCGATAGTGTCAATGATCGCGCTCAAGAACATCCGCCCTATTTGGTCTGCGCTGCAGAAAGTATACTGACGCTTCTTTTTCAGTCTAAGATTAAGGCTTCAGTCTAATTAGAAGACATTAGCTACTTTACAGGTTCGACTTCATCGAATACATCAATTTTTTGCATTGCTCGGGATGCCCATCTTTCTTTCCTTTCTTTCAGCGTCTTAGGGCCCTATGCCACACGGCATGACCAAGCAGGACAGGAAGTGCAGGACATCGCTGCCGTCAGCGATTGGTCAGCGCTGCGCCGCTGACCAATCGCAGACGGCGACGATGTCCCTGACTTTCTGTCCTGCTTGGTCCTGCTCTGTAGCATAGGGCCCCTGGCCATTCCCACCTTTTATGTCCCTTCTTTTTTCCTCCTCGTAGCGTCCCCTGTTTTGTTGCGCGAGGCAAATAGTTAGAACTTATACTGTGTTCAAAGCCCTTTAATGGACCGTTCTGGAAACGCCAGTGGTACCAGTGAGCACTCGGGAGCATTATCGGAACTTCTTTAAGGGTGCCGCACCCCTTAGCCAAGCAAAGTCTAGCGTAGTCGAGCTTTTGCTTGCTTGGTGAGTGCACGCTACCGCCCGAACTGCAGAACCATTCTTAATTCACATGCAGCCATTTTGGCTTTAAGGCTGAACTCCATGGGACGAATATGCTGCGAATAACCGACAAATTTTGGCCGGCGGCTTTTGCTCTGCGCGTGGAACCAACACAATGGCTGCTACGTCGCGCGCAAAACGAGCATGCCGTCAGGCGGCGTTCGCCAGTTAAAGGGGGACTCAAGCGGTTTTCGGGGAAGCTACTTTTTGGTGCAATGGCGTTAAGGAAGTGTCAGTGAATGAGTATCTTCAGTTTTAGAAGGCAGAACCGCCTATTAATCACGCAGCAATAAAATACGTGCGGACTCTTTTCTGTACTTGCGAGGACCAATGAAATTATCGTATGTTTGAAAATTTTGGCGGCCTTTCTTTCCCCGCTGCGTTGAAACAACCGCAGCGGCAGACCAATCACAGGTCGAGGAGAACTGGTGGCGCGCGTTGCATGCCGGTCGTGCCGGTCGCGGGCCGGCTTCTTCTCTGCGAACATGGCGTCGGTGGTGATCGTTGGCGTGGTCGGCGTGGTGGAAGCTCATCATTCCGCGTAAAAGCGCTATCCTTGGCTGTGAAATTTCGTCGTGTGTCGCTATGATAACCCAGCACGTACTAGAAGGGAAGATCCACCTACTCGTGCGGCGATGTCGTGGCGGCACTCTCAAGACAGCAGAAACGCCCGTGCCGTCGTGTTTGTTTACTTCGACTACAGTGGTGCATTCTAAGCATTTGTATCCTCGAACATCGCCCGGATTTCTTATTTGGCGCATTTCATGCGTGTGCTCAAGTTCAAGGTATTACTGGCGCGTACCGTATAAAGAATGCGAATTTTCACGCGTTTTCATCGCCGGAGAAAAGTGATTAGTGTTAGCAATCCTGAACGCTCGCAACGTCTATCTGATCACGAAATCATATTTCTACGTTGCTATATCGCTGCTAAGATTACATTGTCTTTTATAATCGTAGAAAAGGCGTGTGGCGATATTTGTACTATTGTAATGTCGTGTATTAGAGTCGTGATCGTCCAAGACGGCGTACTGCATCTTTTTATTTTTTTTTTCATCCACTGTAGCCTGCAAGCCTATCAAGAAAAAATAATAATAAAGCTTTAGGCTATAGAAGACTGTCTGTCTATATTCTGTTACGGCATTGAATAGCAGTGCGTCCCCTTTTTAGAGGGGCCGCTGAAACAGCTGACGGCAGCGTATAGAAGCGGTCGCCGTGCTGACGACCCGCTGCGCTTGTTGTAGTGGTTGCAGGCAAATACCGTGGAAGCCAATACTGGCAACTCCCGCGGAAAGCGGGCGAAAAGTGATTGCAGCGCCCCTGGCGAGCTCGGAGTCTCCGCTAGCAGACGAATTCTCCAAAATGCATTGGTTTTGCCTATCTCCGTGCGAGGTGACCAACAAAAAAAAATTGTCACGGACATTCGCTGCTTTGAAAGTTAAAAAATGGGTGCCAGCTCATGAGTGAAGGACATTTTCTTCGCGTGGGAAAGATGTTACAGCTTGTAGGGTGCAATTTTGGAGTTCTCCCGAAGAAAACATTCTGTCACAACTTATGTAAGCCAGGCAAAACACGAATGTATGCCTTCGCGCTGTTTCGTGAAAAAGGGCAATGTACAAACATTTCAGAACATAGCTTCGTTTCAACTTTATTGTTCTTATCAGTCAATTCGTTTTGTTGTTGCAATTCCCATTTCTCATGAATGTCTTGCTTATAACCGTTTCGTCGAATAGGCGAGCTGGCTAATCCCGTTAAGATCGTCTCCGGATGAAGAAGCAAAAGTCAATTTCGAACCACGTACGTTACGGCGATGTCAGAATGCTCTGAAAGAAGTCGTTGTGCATATGCAAATCTGACGCTATTATAGATTAATAAAAGCGGAGTTACGAAAAAAGCAGACTTCTCGCGCTTGCAAAGAAAGAAGGGGAGAGCGCCGTAGCCCCGCAAAAAAAGGTGATTTCAGTCACGTTATTTACAGTGCACAAATTCCGATTGTTAGCGCGGCGACGACTAACATCTTCTGCTTCGCTGCTTCTTTACTTCTGGGATAAAGGCCGACACCCGTTGAACCGTCTCCACTCTTTCCATTTTTGAGTCTTCTTTCATTTATATTTTTGAGGCGACGCCACTCTGCCGCGTTCTTTCTTCCTCCTGCTTTTATGTTGCTGTGTTTTTTTTTTGTTCTTTGCCTTTTTGTTTTTGTTGTTTACCCGACGCGTAAGCCATCGCGTATCCTTGTTTTGTTTGGCTTAGTGTTTACTCTCTTTCCTTCGCTTCGACCCCGGTTCGTCTGTTGGTCTGCTACGCTAGGCTCGGACATTTTGAGGGCCGTCTGCAACTTTGCTTGTTGTTGGTTTCGTCCACTGTCAGTCTGCGATAGCAGTTATTACAATGTACGCTAGAGAGTCGTCAACATGGCGCTAGTGATGCAGACGCATAATTGAATGCCAGACAGCGGTGTATCTGATGGCGACAGAGCAGTTCATTTGACTCCGGTAATGCATTCCTATGGGATACAAGTGAGTAGCATTATTCTCGCTGCAGCTCGATCATAAGAGCAGATATCACGAACAACTGTACATACTATGGCAGCATTGAACATTTGTCAGTCACGCCGACGAAATACACTGGTCAGTTACGGCGTGCTTTCTTCAATTCATCGCATTAAAAACGCGTGCTAATAACGGCTTCGTACATGTGATTTTCGTGCACTCTCGGACACTGTTAGCGCGAACACGGCGTCGACGCTTTCCAAGCATTGCGGGATACACTGCCAAACGAACGATGATCATTGAACATTGAGAGAGACGGCAAGAACTACGCAGTAACGCTGATCAAGCATCTGCATTGTAGCTAAGCATGAGCACTCCGTTTAACTCTGAACAGCTCTGAGCTACGTCTAGCTCAGATTCTGCGATAACATGTGTACTCGCGAAGCACGTCTGATGCATCATGTGCGTTCAAACTGCGATTCGACTAGCCAGACAGCTGCACGCTCAGCTCTTTGCACTTGAATGTGCCAGAGACCACGTGCACGACGAAGACTTTGAGCATAGCGAATCTGCACAGACATCGTATCGTGAACAGATCACGTGCTTTATCGTTTGACACTCGACGTTTCTTTCCGATCGTAGAGATCGTACGACGAGTCATTGCTCGAGTGACACACGCGCATTCTAGAACTACAGTTCTGACGCATCGAGCAAGCTGAGTAAGCCTTGTGGAACTGCACTGCTACGATACGCTTTACTTGGTAGTTAGATCGTATAGTACTCGTGACACATAGCCATCGCGTATCCTTGTTTTGTTTGGACTAAGTGTTTACTGCATCGCTTTCCTTCGCTACAGACGCCACGGTTCGTCTAGTTGGTCTGCTACGCCGCAATACGCTATGCTCGGACATTTTGAGGGCCGTCTGCAACTGTTGATTAGTTGTTGTTTTCTTCCACTGTCGTCTGCGATAACCTCCTATTTTCGCCTTCGATTGAGTTTCTGATCCGAAATCGTCATACGTGCTTTTTGATATTTATTAAATATATTAAGAAGTGTAAGCTCGTTATGCATTTTTATTCGAATTTTATTTGTGTACGCCGGCCGGCACGTCTGCTACGGGTCATCGTTTGTTGATCAACCGGCCGCATTCGAGCATACACCAGCGCATACTTAGAAATGGCAGGCATGCCGTGTGCTGCCTACTATTGCAAAAACAAGTTTTTGCGATGTGGTAGAAAATCTTTCTACCGCTTCCCGAAGGCCGAACAAACGTGAGTAACTAAGTTATGCAGCATTCAAATTAAACTGTTAAAAGTGTAAATAAACAAACGTACAACAAGCAGCTGAAAAAAAGGGACGCTTTCTTCTTTTTTCATTAGTTTCGTCTGTTGCTTCCGCTTTGTTTATTGTGAACTCAACACCGGCGGCGATTACCAGCTATTCATTTGCTGCTTTCCATTTTTCTTTCTTTTTTCTATAAGCGCCGCAACGATCGTCGTAGTTGAAGTAGTTTTTGCTGGGTATCTTTGTATCGTCTGCTAACTTGTTTGTTTTATTCGCCGTTGTTCGCTTCTCTTCCCCGTTTCTTTTTATTTTCGTCGGGAATGGCGACACCATCTTTTCTGCAAAATTCGGTAAGTGTTTGCACGGTCATTTTTATCCTTACTTTTTGTTTTGTTTTTATGCTCCAGCAGCTCGTGCGCTTGCTCTGGTAATATTAACATGTCGTTTGTGCACGTTTTAATGATTACGACGTAGTTCGAGTAGCTAAACGCCTTTTTCCGCTTCCCAGACGCGCTTCAAACGCGTGTGATCCCCTGAGAGGCGTTTGAGACCGCTAAATAAACTGCTCTATCTTTGTTTATGCGCGCGTTGTTATTCGATTGTCGTTGCAGTTTCGATCAGTGGATTCCGCTTTGCAAGCGGACTGACCGTAATGAATTGTTTCTGCTGTTGGGGTGACGAAACGGGGCACGCAAAGCTCGAGGACGTCGCGGAGCCTATACTTTTCCATTGCGTCGTCTGCTTCCGTAGACTCCGAGTCCGCTAGAGGCGCCACTGTCACGTTCGCCGCCGCTCCCATAGGTTTTCGGAGGAGTTTCCAGTATTGGCGAAGCTATATGGTATTTGTGGCAGGTGTGTGTACGCGCGGCGGTGAGCGGTCGTTCCGGTCCTCCGGTTGCAACGGACGCAGTCGTAAATACGCGCTCGTTGCACATGTCTGAACCAGCCTTCCCTCCGTCCTGCCGAGGCGAAAGTCAACGTGGCGACATCGCTTGACATCACGTACCAGAGGTAACGCTGCGATGTCAAACGTTGGTTTGGTTTGGACTTGCCCAAACCGCAAATCGAAGAACGCCCGAAAAGGTCTGCGTTTCGTCGTCCTCGGAACCCGAACATGACTCCGAAGCGCTGCTATCGTCCACATCGCACGTTGGAGTGGCGTCATAGGAAATCATCCCCAGGTCGGCGGTCCGCCGAAGAATTTCAACCTCTAACGGCGTCAGGTCCTCGAGCGTAGAGAACTCCGCCATGATCGAAGCTCGAATGACAAGAAGGTTCGGCTGATGCGGCTACCTCGGGATCACTGCGCGACGGAACGTCGTCCAACGCCATTGGCCCGAGATCCTTTGATAAGCGTGCGAGGACCAATGAGAGTGGTTTCGTTTTCGGATGGATCCGAGGTTTGGCGGCCTTCAATTACATTTTTATTAAAGAAATAATCACCGTATGACTATACTTTTTGGTTTTTAAGGGTACTTAGGGCGTACAAATTCAGCTGTCATCATCAAAACACGAACTCAAAAACCACTTGAGTGTCCCTTTAAGCGTGTTTCACATGCAGCGGTTTTGGCCCTCAGAGCGGCGCGATTTCTGCCGTCGCGGCGCTCTGGCCAGCCGCAGCGGCTGAGTGGCACGGTTCCACCAGGTTGGACATATTTCGTCGCTGCAGAGCGGCAGCTTCCGCGCTGGCCACTCACAGCGCGGCGGCGAATCACGTGACAGGAGGCGAAACATTGCGGGAAAGCTGGCACATAGGAGGACGGCGTTTTCACGCTCTTGAAGCAGACGACAAGCACAGAAAGTACGCAAGCGACTGGTTTGCTTCAGCAGTCGCGTCGGAACTGTTTAGGAGATTATAGTGGAGGGAGATTGGTGTCCCCTTCCTCGGAATTTGTTTTCGCAATGAATTACATGGATTTTTTTTTTTTACTTTCCTCGCCGGAGTACAAGCTGTAGCGATCGCAAGAGAAGCTATTCGGAAGCGGCTTGGGCGAGCGCTAGTGAGAAAAACAACAGAAGAAGAAGAACTGAGCGTTATTGACGTGTCTTTTTCAACACAGACCGTCACACCAAGTAAGACAAAATGTATTACGCCCAGTTCAATGAACTGCTTATCAGTGAAGTGTCGAAGCGTCGGGTTCTTTGGAGGTTCGGGTCGGCCATATCAATCGGAGTATTTACATCCGAGGAAAGCGCTGCCCATGACGCTGCCGAGGATGATCTGAGGTTTCATCCTCCGTGACAACAAAGTTAAAAACAAACAAAAAGAACAACAAAGAAACCAACAAATAAGAAGTTTACTAAGTATTTTAAACGTTTTCTTATGTTTTATTAAGGTGAAATTAAAGGGGAAACTGTAAACTAAGGCATTTAAATTGTTGTTAGAAGCCGCTGTAACCGACTGTGCGCGACTGCTTGCTGCAAGCAACTTTGGCAATCGCAACGGCAGAAAACGCTTATGTGAAATGAAACCGCACAATCCTTGCCGCTGTGCCGCTAGCGGGAGGATTTTGGCCTAGGAATTGCTGAATGTGAAGCCCGCTTAATGCTCCTCGAACGTTGATAAAACAAAAATACTTTTTTTTTTAGTTGACGAAAGAAAACAAAATGTACCAACTATACTTCGAGTGAGCTCCGGGCTTTCAACATCCCTGCCAAGCACTGCGCTCATGCAGTGCGGGCAGTGTTCATGGACACATGCTCGCGCTTGTAGCATTGGCGGCGTCTGGACTTAAACTAAAACGAAGTATAGCTAAACTAAATCCCGTAACAAAATAAAAATAAAAAACAAAGAAATAAACACGGAGACGTGAGCGATACCTAGCTCTTCTGAGGCGTGGCCCACGCGCAATACCGCCCCCCCCCCTCCAAAAAAAAAAAAAAAAAAGAGTTGTTTATGCAGAACGATGGCCCATCAAAAAAAGGGCAGTGGACTCATTTGCTGTGATTGAGAGTTCATCATCTCATGTGGAAAACGCAGTGCAGCACAGTGCACTGCCAACATTGGCGTCTGCCACACACAGGGACCCAACGCGAATGTAGGGAACGTGGTTTTCAAAAGGTGTTACGGCGGTAGCAGCACACGACGGCGGAGCTACACTCACTGTTCCCCTAGTGCATCACGCGCGTCGCTTGAGGACGAGCGCTACTTTCCAGAAAGGCCCATTACTGCCTCAGATTGAGCCGCGCAACTACATTTCTAGCACACACACTTGAGCGCGGTTAGGCAGAAGAGTGCAGATATACAATTAGGTCTGCCTGAAGCATATAATTTTCTTATCTTCGATCCAGTGTTGGAGTTACTTATTTTGCTTCTGGCACTTTCTTTCTCGGAGCTTATATTCTTGCCTGGTTTTGCGCCTGGCCACCACTGCTTTTAGCTAAGGTAGCCCAGACCGCAACCCTTCGTCATGCTAGCGTCGTAAAAGCCATACAGGCGATGCATTTCGCCATCGCCTATATGAAGAGAACCAGCAGAGCGCTGGCACGTGTATTTACAAAACAAAATGACTTAAAGGGGCTCACAAGCCAGTGTTAAAACAAATACAATTAATGCCGCAAATGAAGAATCGCGTCCCGAAGAAGCAAGCACAAGTAGTTATGCAAATGATGTCCGGCGTAGAGAACCCCGTTGCCCTTATAGGCAAAACAAAGACCTTTCGGAAAGACTAAGTAAATAAAAGACAACACGCGGATGTTCCGCCCGAGGTCAATGTCCTTGCAGTGCGCTGTGAGTTCCTGAACACCCTCACAACGACTTCCAGAAGGCGTGCGAGTTTGACGCTGACTCTACTACACGAAAAAAAACACAAAAAAAAAAGAAAAAGAAAAATTTTTTGTGTAGAAATATGTGGTATTCAAAACAGGACTCCAGTGCGTTTACATCACATGTTATCTCTCTTGCAAGTCAAGAAGGCAGACTAGAAAATATGCTACTTTGCACGATTGTTTTGTACTGCTGGCGTGATATTTTCCAGCATTCATTTCACACCGCCAAACTTATCGTAATCCTTCACGCACAAGCTATATTTTTCCTATATTACAGATTTGACATAATGTTTTAAACTTTTTCACTTAAACCTGTCAGACAAAATTCAAAAAGGCAATACTTTAGCGAATTTTTTTTGTATATTCCAATGTGGGTTATTATTTAGTTTTGTCTATTAATGTGCTGAAGCGATTTCAAGGTAAATCATTGAATATCCAAATTTTTCCTGAGCTGCCCGTTAAAGAAGAAATCAAGTAGATTTCAAAACGTCAGGACGCTTTTTTTTTAAGGTTAAATTTGAGTTTATTTTTGAGACAATATTCTACTTTCCTTACATTTAAATCGGTCGCTGCACTGTAGTAAGGGTCTTCATTCCTCTTACATTTTTAGAGCGGTAGCTTTATCCAGCGATATAACGTGCTTGAATTTACGTACCGACACCACACAAATATTTTATGTGGCCTTTTTTAAGGTTTCCTCGTACAGCCTGAAGCGATCTTGTCTTGATTAGGTTTGTTAAAAAATTATAACGCCATTTGGTCACTTCCCGGTGTTTTAAAGATATAATATTATTGTATCACATTATTCTTAAATGGTGCATGCTTGTGAGATTTAAAGTTCATGAATCATAATGAATAAAATTGACTTTACGCAAAAAGGAATAATCTCTGGTTGTAAGCCACTTCTCTTTAATAAAAGAGCTCGGAAGGTAAATAAATAAAATAACTATGACTGAGATACACCATGTAAATTTAAATATTATGAAACAATTGCCTCAATTTTATGTACCTTAAGAGATAGAATGAATGAGATTATATAAATTAGATATTTAATATTCGATGCTAAATCTAAAGCACATTTTATAGACACCTCACGCAATTCTAGCTGTTAAAATTCAAAGGTTCGGAAACAAACTATTTGCAAGCTGGCTGCATATAACCTAGCGGTCGTCAATCTCCACTTCGGGTACAAAAGTAATCTATAGCCAGCAATGGAAAGTCTAAAGGGCTGGTGAATTTTCAGCCTGGTCTACATATGTTTTAATAACCAGCGTAAAGAAATTGAATAATAACGCTTCTTAATTAGATATATACAGAGATTCCGAGAAACCAGAACTGTGTTTTGTGCCCGGGTAAATAAACTATGCATCACAGAATGCTGAAGCTATGCAAGAATGTGACGCTAGCGGTTAGGATATAACGCGAAATTGTTTAGAACATGACGTTACCTGGATCAAAAGATGAGTGCGAAAAACGAAATATTTCTATAACCCGACGTGCAACTAATTCTAATATCGTCAAAACTATAAATGAGACTGTGGGAACCTGTATACGTGTATTGCAGTGGAAAAAGCTGTCAACAAGAAAAGAAATCAATATAATTTTTCTTTCTAACAAGTGTTTCCCACTGATATAATTTCCACAAGCGTTCACAATGCCGAGTTCTGCTTTGAGGATATTGGCGTAGGCAGACGTCGGCCCATAGGTAAATTTTGATTTAACTCAATTATATTTTGATCCAGGAAGCGTCATGTTTAAAATTTTCGGCTTCTATGTGAAGCGCTAGTGTCACATTCTCAAGACGTTTGAGCTTTATGCGATAAGGTTGAGAGCTGTGCTAGTTGATAGTGGATAACCATAAAGAAATAAAACAAGGAAAATGTATAAAATTAAGCGACAAACCGGACAAAAAAAAACGTGTACTACGCGTTCAGACGCCCACCGTCTGCTCATGATATCTACTCATTACGTCACGTACTGGAGGTGCATTGTCAGTTACAGGAATTCCAGCTCCGCACTAGGCTGCACCAATGACGCTGCGCTAATGCAGTTTCTTCCACCACTCTGGATGTAGAACTCCTCAAGCACCTCCCGTGTCACTTTTTCCTTGTGCGTTCCCAATATTGTGGTGACATTAAAAGATTTTTCGTACAGGCACTTCTTAGAGTGAACTGAAAGGTGTCCTCCCACCGGTGGCTCCGAGCTTTCTGCAATGCATAGTTTATTTGCCCGGGCCGAAAAACACGATTCTCGCTTCTCGGGAACTCTATGCACATATATCAGGGTTTTTATTGTCGCCCAAGAAAATTAAATGGTCATAGTCTTACAGCTAGATATATGTTCAGTTTTCAATCGCCGGCAAAATGAAATTGAAAGATCGCGAGTCTAAATCTTCAGAGTCATGAGTTGTGTACAGCCGGCTGAAATCCTTAATCGTTGCAGGTGTGTATCGTCACAGACATACATTTTTTGTAGTTGGCTAACAAAAGTTTAATAGTTGTGAATTTTGAGCTTCAGAGGCTTAGAATTGCACATGACTGGTGATGGCTACTACTCTTGGTTTTCAGGGCTGACCATGAGAGATTCCACACGTTGATAGCTTATTTTTAGGGCTGACCATGAAATATTACGCATGGGGATAGCTTACAGCAGGAGTTTTCATAAATGGCCATTGGCCATTTTTATTTGAAAACAACAGTGGTATTACGTCAATGAGAAGTGACTTCTGCGATACGTGACGAAACTAATGAGCTATGAGCGAATGCTAGCCGACAGTGACGCTGCCCATTCAGTCCGCGCGTTGAGGCAAAAGTACAAGGACAAAGGCGAAGTAAGACAGTACAAGGCACACTTGCCACTGTTTTAGAGCGCAGCTCTTAGGCGCCCGTTTCCGGCTCGAGCGACGTCGCCCTTGGCGTCGCAGTCGCCGTCGCCGTCGGCGTAACTGCGCGGTGCATTACGGTGCATGTGACGTCTCTGGTGACATAACCGATGACGTCATCCGTGTCAATGACGATGACAATGAGGATGGCGACGACGTCATCACAATGACGTCACTGGCCGTTCTTGTGCCGTAACGTGACGTCATCGTCACTGACGACGTCATCAGTGACGTCACCATCGACGCCTCGTGGGACGTCATCAGTGATGTCACCAGTGACAGCATCGTCATCGTGCTCGCCACTGATGACGTCATCATCAACGTCATCAGTGACGTCACATGTGACGTCACTAGTAGAAAAAATTTTCCCGCTAAATGTAGCGGAAAAATTCCCCGCTAAATTGAACGGAAAAAAGTTTCCCCGCTAAATTTAGCGGAAAAATTTCCCTCTTAAATTTAGGGGAAAATTGCCCCGCTAAATTCCCGCCAAATTTACACGCGATGATCTCACCAAAAATGTGCATTTTCAGCGACTTGCGTTAAGCACACGTCGATCCACACCCATGTTAGTAGTGGGGTCTTTCCACCTTCTTCCCTCAGTGCCCTTCCCTTCTCCTCAAGAGCTGCACTCTAATTCGGCGTTACAGGGGGTCGTAAACGGCTTCAATTTTTTGTTTATTCGGAAATATTGCGTATATTAAAGGCCAGGTTATGATGATAATTCAATTAATGCAAGGGTGCAGTCAGGTGGACAAGAATAACGATAATAGTCCCTGAAAAAGGGGAACAGGGGGACAAAGGACACACTGAATCTCCAAACACGAGTAGATGACTGGTGCGGGACTTTTCAGTCCCGCAGCAGTCACCTAGATGTGTTTGGAGATTTGTGTTTGTCCTTTGTCCCCGTTGTTCCCCTTACCAGGGAATATCATTTTTAGGCACCATCGGCCTGTCTAGACAGCATCATGTTGGTGCACCACAAAATTTGTTTGACATAATCGAACTTTCTTTTTTTATATCGAGCAATATACGCCTCGCTTATGAAATGTACTCCTTTGTCTCAAACTTCGCATGCGCCATGAATATCTTTGCTTGTCTTGTTTTCGGCGCTTTTATACTTTTAATTTGCTAGCTCAACTATCCACTTTACTGCAGTAAGCTTCATCCTACGTGGTTGTACAAAAATCCTCAGGGGCGAGAAGGTCGACTTGCGCTGTCCAGCACGCTGCATCGCCAGCAAAAAGTACGTAAGCAGCAGTGTACCTCAAAGCTACTGTATCCCACGACAAGAGGAAATCGACGAAGCGACGTCAGCATGACAGTCAACAAATGTAAGTCGTCGACCCTTCCAAGTGTTCTTTGCCCATTAAAGATTCCGCTCGTGACTAGGTTTTTCCCAGTACGTTTTACCCAGTACATTTTACCGCAGTACACCCCGACATTCAAAACGTTGATTAGAAGAAGGGTGATGATATCTGCGAACTTCGAGTATTCAAAACATCGTACCAGGTTTCTGATGCTAGTGTATCAGGAAAACAGTAAGCCTGACATCATAGCGATATTTTCATATTGCGGCAGATGATGACGAGGCTGTACGTCATCAGCGATACAAAACTGGGCTAAGGGCGGCTTCTTGCGGCCGTCCTACTTTTTCATAAAGCGCTTTCTAAATACGATCACTGAACATCACCACAGCCGCGATGAATAGTGGGTGCAAACTTTCTTTGTATTACAAAAATATCCATAGCATACGCGAAAAGGCAGTCACATTAATAGCAAACTACATTGCGTTTAGTTATGAAATATACTCTATTAGTAAAGGATCATTTTAGTGCGGATTATTTTCCGTCCAAGTACGTAATCTAAAGTGGGACAAAAATAAAATAAGTTATGACCCATTCCCCGGAGAAGCCTGTGCTTATGGGAGTTCGAAGCATTTTGAAATCGTTTTGCAGACATGGTACGGAAACTTCCAATGAATCAGGATGGGCCGAAATAAAATCTAAAAGACGCTAATATTAGCTTGGGAAATTACTATATTATTTCGCAAAGTGACTAGTCCTTACTCGGTTCGTTCATTGAGCCCGCTTTTAGTACAAAGCCTAAATAGAGCAAATTGGGACTCTCATATTATCACGTCTGGTAGCTATAAGGTGCGGATTAAAGCTAATGATCTGTGACAAGTCATAAACTACTAATAACTGTTTCTAAAAACAAATTTAAACTAGAGGGACAACTTGTTAGATATTTACGTTACAAATGATAAGGAGTGTATACTCAAAGAAGCTGATTATTTTATAAATATAATTGATACGTCGAACGTTTTATTGAGTGAACTTGTAATATATTTGATCACTGTTGTACAGGATGCCTGGGTCTTATAGCTTTTGTTTTGAAACGAAAAGTACACTTTGCAAAATGTTAGAAAACGTGGATTCCCAATCATTGTTTCATCGATGTGTAATACATTTATTTCGCGTGATTGAACAGTAAGATCCGTTTTAAAATTTTGTTTCTTTCTTTCAGTATCATAGGAACTGAAACATTGAATAAGGAACAAAGGTTCGCTATCAGAGGCGTTACCAAATACCGATATAAGTTGGTGGTATGAAGAGATAAATCAAATGCTGCTCTTGATAAAACGCCAATATCGTCAAACCAAAAACATAAACATTAAGAACATTGAAGTAAGCTCAAAGCACAACCATAACAAACGATGCTTTAACGCACAATGCGTTTTAGGGTTGGTTCAAAGTCAAAAGGGTTACGAGAAGTTATTTCGGGAACTTGACAACGCGGTCAATAATCGTCGACACCTATCAGATGTCTGCGAAAAAAGCTGTTTCTCTGGCATTTTTCAAAGTCGTTTTGAATGCATAGCATTTATAGAATCTTTTACCGTTCTTCCCATTGCTTGCACAGTAAGGAGGCCGCTCAAGGGAATATTGAGAGGATTTCTCTTGAATATGTTGAAAAGTCGTCACAGTGTCCCATTACACTTGACACATCACGACTTGGTGTCAGTGATGTCATAACGTCACGTGACGTCGCAGTGTCACATGACGTCACTTCCACGTGAAGTAACAGCGTCACTTGACACCATGATTTCACGTGACTTCACAGTATGTTGTGAAACTGACGTCACGTGAAACTGACGTCACATGAAACAGTGGCGTCACGATGTCACGTGGCACATGCCACGGACGCAAAATCCCTAAGGCTGGCCCTCTGCAGAGCACAAGTTTGTCTGCTTCTTTTGCAGGAGTTGTGGTGACGTCAAAACACTCAGCCTTGATTGGCTCTGATTGAGGAATAGTGGGCATACCTCAAAGCAAGCTGCATTGAGGTTTACTCACTATCCTTCAATCATAGCTAATCAGAGCTCATAGTTCTGAAGTCACCACAGCCCCTACAAAAATAGCAGACGAACTTGCACTCCGGATAAAGGCTATTCATTTAAAACACTTTGTAACTCACCAAGAAAACAAAGTAACTTTGCATCTTGTTCCTTTGTAAGATGGTATTTCCCCGCGTCGACAAACCTCTTTAACGAACGGTTTTTGCAGGAGTAATATACCAGCGTTGCCGAATAAAATTGGTCACCCAAATGTCGAGACGGGCCACGTGATGGCACGTGACCACGTATGCAGAGTAGGTCACTTCATTACGCAAGCTATAGTTGCGCGATGAAGTGAACGCTACCGGTATCACGTTATCTGCTAGATATACATAATTGTGTCGCATGCAACTCTTCACGTGACATCGTCACGAAAGGGTGGCATGAGCTTGTCGCGTGCTTTCACATTGTGCCGCGATCGCGTGAGCACGCCACGTGACCTCACGTCGCATTTTAATTTAATGCGAGAAAGTTGCAGCTTACTTTAACTCGTCATATTAAGTTGGGAGACTCAGAACACGCAGTGTGTGTCTAAGCCTCTCAAAAGCCTCAAAGCCCCCAGAATTTAAAAATAGCAATACACGTGACACGACAAGTCTAAAATGGCCGAAATTCAGAGATCATCAATACCCACATCAAAGTAAAAAAGCGGCAAAAAAGTAAAAGGTGCTAAGACAGAAATGATAATTCGCTTATCGTTATGCGAATGATCAAGGGATTTTGAGATACACATTATTCTTTGATCAATCCAGTAATGCAACAAAACCTTTTTTCTTCTTGAACATGTCAACAATGCGAGCGACGTTTCTCTATTCTCAAATTATTTGTTTTTATTTTTAATTCATCAGCATGTAGGTCTCAAAATTACAAATTCCGTGACAAAGAACACACGATTACTTATTCATTTCCGTGCTTTGCAATGACGAGGTTTTAATGATGAATCGGTCGTTATCTTAAAAACAATCAATGGGAACTTAGAGTTTCCTAGGTTGTATTTTACTTATTTATTTATTTACACATATAGCTGCTGCGCCGTTAAGCAGGATTGGGGGTACATTAGAGAAAACTTCAAAAACACACATATATATACATACAAGAAAACAGGGTTTACTCTACAAGGAATCTCTGCAATATATCCTAAAAAAACGATCAGGTTCAGCAGCATAAACAACATCCGCCAGTTTATTACAATCACAAGTGGTTTTGACAAAAAAGCAAAAATGGAAAACAGTGTTTGGCAACACAAAATGTTCCAACCTAATCTTTGTTTTTTCAGGGCAACTTGCATAAGTGCTGTAGTCGCTTGTCACAAATCTTAGTGGTTGATTATAAATTAGATCTTAGTTATGTGCGAGGAATCTTTGAGGAGGGGTCCCAAATAACAAAGCGTACTCTAAAATTGGTTTCAAAAGTAAAATACAATGCTTGTTTCACTTTGAGGGATGTATTTTGAAACTTCCTCTGTATAAAATACAGCATTTAACTAGTTTTGGTTATAGTATTATCTCCGTGATAGTTCTATTTTAAAGTGGATGGAAAATGAACTCCTATATACTCTAATTTTTCTGCACATTCAAGTATACATTTTAGTTCGTACATATTCGCAGAATCACTGCATCGATAGAAACATATATTTCCACTTTTTATTATTTAAGGTCATTTTCCAATAATCACGCCGGCCCTGCCGGAATTTTGAATAGCTCTGGAAAATACGATCTTCCGCGTTATTTTCAACGATTCACTACACTACACAATAATCTGCAAATAACTTTATATGGAACTGTACAGTTGCACAATGTTTATTATTGAATAAAAGAAATAAGTACGGCACCAGTACACTTCCCTGCAGAACCCGGGAAGTAACAAGTACTGGCGCGGATTTTTGACTATTCAGCACGACGCTTTGTTCACGGACGAAAAAGTACTCAGCAATCAACCTGGCCACCTTACAATCAATGCCCAGTTATACACCCTTCTTCAAATAAATAAAATGCTGCTCGAAATCAACTGCTTTAAAGAAGTAAAAAAAAATGAAAGCCGTTTACAACTTCCTGTAACGCCGAATCGGAGCGCAGCTCTTGAGGAGGAGGAGGGATGCGTACTAGGGGAGGGTGTAGCCTTCCTTCTCCTCCTCCCCTCACGGGGTCACGTGACCTCGAGGGGGGGGTCGCGTGACCTGTGGGAGTCACGTGACTTGAGGGTCACGTCACCTGGGGATCACGCGACCCGGGTGGGGTCACCTGACCTTGGGGCGTCACGTGACTTAGGGGTCACGTGACCTCGGAGGGGGTCACGTGACCTCGGTGGAGTCGCCGGGTTGCATGCAACCCAGCGACTTCGGTGGGTGCATGCAACCCGGCGGTCACGTGCCTCCAGTGGGTTGCATGCAACGCACATTGCATGTAACTTAGGCTGCATGCAACCCGTGTTGCATTCAACGCGTGGCTACGCTGAGGGCGACGGGTTGCATGCAACCTGAGTTACATGCAACGTGCGGTTACGCCGATGGCAACGGCGACGGCGACGGCGACGCCGCTCAAGCCGGAAACGGGCGCCTAAGAGCTGCGCTTTAAAACACAATCTACAGGTTTCCTGTTGTCTATAGCATTCGAAATAAAGTGGCCAAATTGCGCTATCTGGGACGCACGAATAGCATCGATTGAAGCTGTGCTGAGGAGCAGTGATACATCGCAAGATTCCAGGAAACAGAACATTGAGCTGTGTACGTTCAACAGATACAAGCAATACAGGTTAGCGACACCGAACGGTAATTTTCGACTAGATTTTCTGATTAAGACTTAAAAATCGGAGTTCCATTCGCCTTCTCCTGTCACAGGGAACCACCCCAGTTTCTAATCCTTTGGTAAAAATACCTTATAAATAGCAAGCTATTCCGTCTTCACTGTTATAAAAAATTAGCTGCGAAAGGTCATCTGGTGCATATTCTTTGGAAGTATCAATATCTCCATGTGAGGTTAGCCATTTCGTCCACTTCGACCACCACCTCTGGCATGACTCGTCCAATTGTCTCTGCAGATACAGAAGTTACTGCTTACAGCACAATATGCAAACACGGAGTTGTGTATGCGTTGAAAGCAAGAAGTATGCCTTGAAGTACTCAACATTTTCTGTATCATTTTATATCACTTTTTACTAGATTGACACTAGATATCAAAGCAGAAGTAACAGTAAACTCGTTTTTACTTGATTTTACATATTTTCACATCTCTCTAGGATCGGGTATTAATTTCGCGTTCAAGGACTCATGGATTATCCGTTGGTTTTCCTGCACATTTATTTTCAGGGCTGCGTATACTTCATCCAGCATTTCTTAAAAAAACAAAAAAATTAAATGTATTTTTTAATACTTTTTATAAGTTTTATGTTTTTTGCTCTATTTGTTTCGAAATTAGGACCGTGATCCAAGGTTTATGTTTGTTATTTCCACTGAAAGTCTTCGATGGTATATAGCAATTAGCGAGCACCTTTAAGTTTGGTTTGAACACTTCACAGAATTGATAACCATCGCTATTGGTCACTCAACTCCGAATAAAAAAATATACCGAAAGTTGAGAGGAAATACAATCATAGTCTCCATGACCGTACAACATAATGTTTAAGTGGATGCCTCGATACTCTTTTCACCTGGTTTAACAAGAAATCACACAAAACCGCACTGCGGTCGCTAATGCCAGGAATTACAATAAGGTTAATAATAATACTGGGATTATGAGATGGCAGTAAATCTAGAATTCCACCATTTCTCGTTTGTGTTAAATGATAGTTATAAATAAAATAAAATTATAAGGCCATTAAAGGCTAGTACAAACCCTAATGATTAATTAGTAAAACGGCGTCCGTCCAGGTAATATTTATTAGATTAGTCTCCTCCTATAACTACTAAATTATCAGGAATGGTCGATAGCATATGACTGCGCTCATTAATATTATTTACGTCTGGGGATGATAGTAAGTGCCCAGCACAAAAGTTCTTCCTCTGGAAAAGACAAATGGACGCGGCATCAAACGGATTTGATATTAGTCTTGTGGTACCGTAAGCTAACCGCTTGCTCATTCATCATTTATTGATAATAAATACGCTGCTCCATGCTCGTGGCGGCTTTTCCGGTAAACATAAAAGCCTTCGTGGAACCCTTTTCGGTAAGTACGGTGTCATTGACCCACGACTCAGTTACCACGACTACGTGGTGATCTATCATCTCCACTGCACTCAGTCTTATTCTATACGATAGACTGGTGCCCGAAGGCTGGCGGGCGGAGCACTACCTCAGAAAAGCTTGCATCCGTATTGCAAAAATGTGCGCGTGAGAAGTTATGATACGCAGAGTAGGAGGAACACTAATCTTACGCACATGGTTCCCTGTTGTAATAGCGAGCTATTTTATATCGGTGAAGTGAGGGTACATGGTATTAGTTTCATGAATATTCGTGCCATATTTCATAAACATGTCAACTCTTTGGAGAAGTTGGAAGGCACCCAGGCAATACCGATATAGTTGCTTCACCTTAACCACAACAGTCCAATATGATTCAATCTTTGTGTACGTACCAGGACCCGTATCTCCCTTTCCGCACGTTGTCTGTACATGCGCTCTCGTGTCGAACACACGACCCGGCTCATCTTTATTCCTTACTGGCAACTTGCTCTGATCCCGGGTTCCTTCGCCACATTGCTTTCAGACGGTATTGAATCCCTTCAGGAGTCTTCTGTAGTAGCAAGCAGACGAAGCTGCCGCGAGAGCTCGATAAGAACACGAAAAACTACCCTCCACATGACGCGTCTTGGCGCACTGACACGTTGAAGACATTGGAAATATGCCACTTGGTTTCTAACACGCTCGTGACTGGAGCCGGCAGCCTGTAGCATTGGGATGTAGCCCATTGTAGGATGAGACGGAGTATAGGCAGAAAGCTGCATTTATTTTATTTTTAAGACTGGGGCAATTCACCAGTAATACAGAAAGAGGACAAACGAGTGTTGTTACACTATCACTATCACTGGAAAACGACGCACATAATTCTTGCGGTCTTATGCGGCATTTATCACGCTGAAGTTCCGCCTCTTTTTTAAGCTGCATCCCGGATAAATGCTTCGTCATTCACAATTGAATTCTCATATGCAAGACGTACTTTGATGTTCTTGTTTTGCCTTACTTTTTGGGCAAAAATCCCATAACAAATCTTTTTTCGCGGAGTGGTTTGAAAAAATCGTCAGACAGACTTAAGATAAAATTTTAGAGCGCAGCTCTTAGGCGCCCGTTTCCGGCAGGCGTTGTCGCCGTCGTCGTCGCCGTCGCCATCGGCGTAACTGTAACGCGTCGGCGTAACGCATCTGCGTTACGCGTCGGCGTCGCCGTAACCATAACGCGTCGGCGTAACGCATCAGCGTGACGCGCCGGCGTCGCCGCAGCCGTAACGCATTAGAGTGACGCGTCGGCGTCGCCGTAACCGTAACGCGTCGGCGTAATGCTTCGGCGTCGCCGTCGGCGTAACCGCGCGGTGCATTATGGGAAACGTCCCATTATGCACCGAGCGGGATGGATGAAGGAGGAGGGGGAGAGAGAGGAGGCCGGGCAAAAAGAAAGGTAGGAGGATGGAGGAGGAGGAGAAGAGGGGAGGAGGCGAGAAGCATGGGAGGAGTAGATGAGGAGGGAGGAGGAGAGGGTAGGGATGAGGAGGAGGGGCATACCGTCCCCTCCGTCCCCTCCCCTCCTCCTCCTCAAGAGCTGCGATCAAATTCGGCTTTACAGGAGTTGCAAACGTCTTTCATGATATTCATTTATTCATGATAGACGTGCAAATATGGTTTTTACAATCATTCCATAACTCAGGTCGAAAACGATACCAAAATAAATGATTGGCATCGCTTTAGAGGCACGAGATATGATCACAGCCGAAATATTACGTCAAAGTGAAGCCGCGTACTGCACTAAAACCGATTTTAAAGATGCAACCGGCTTTTCTTTTTAGCGGGTGGCAAGCGGGTTAACTCTTAGTCAAACAGCACTGGGTGACGCGTACAGCATGCAGCCCCGTGAAGTCACGTCGCGGCCTCAAAGCTGATGATTAGGGTTGCCATCCCTGTCTAGCGGATTGCTTTGGTTTTGCCGTAGACGCCCGGAAATCAAACTTTGAGCCGTGATAGTTGTAAAACTACACACATATAAAAATTTATATAGGTTTTAATTCAGGGACACTGACTGAGCGGAAAACAATCTTAATCCCAAACTTGAAAATTTTGACCTTAGTTTTTCTTTAAACCTCGAGTGTAGCACATCTTGTTTTTCGTTCCAGGATATAACATTTACAGCAATCTGCCTCTTTCCGCCCTCTTTAAAATGACCAGCCCTATGTGCCCTCTAAATTGAAGTTGGGGTGATATTCACTTATCCATGACTGACGTGCAAAACATGTTTTTTCGCAATCACTCCATAACTCATTGCAATTTTCGTCAAGCACACCGTAAAAATCTAGATTGGATCGGCGGCTATCATTTCCGAAATCTTCTATTCGCATTATCTAGTTGCTTTTTTTGCTTTTTTCTCAAAGCCTACAGCACGTTCTTCTAGGTGGTCATTGCTTTTAATTAAGCTGTAAATCTTTTTCTCAAATTCCGGCTGTTTGCTTTCGATGTTCGAGAGTTGCATAGCAACACTGTTTGCGTTTTAAGCATAAACTGTCTTTTTGCCACCTGCTCTGCTTTTGGAGGACCTGGGTTCAGTTCGATGTCACCTCAGAACAGCAGCAGCAAGGCTAGGTAGAACCCTTTGTTCCAATGAAACAATAAATGCTTATGGCGCTAGAAAAACAAATATGGTGTTTTTAATTTGCACATGCCATCAAAACGGGCCGTTGGTTAGAGCCGAAAGGACAGGCACACTGTATGTAGTTAGCCAATTAAAACTTCACTAACCTGCACACAATAAAAAAGTGCGACAGTCGTCTTATACAGGCTCAAGGAAAGTTTATTTGCAGTAGGGGTGGTAGTCACGGGGCCCAGAAAACCACTTCTTGTTCGATCCTTGGTGAAGATGCGTTCTTCATAAAGAGAACAATGAGCAAGCTGCTGGCTGTGGTTAGTGATGGTCCATTTCCCGTTGAAGCTTGTTTGGCTGACGATGAGAGAGTGACGATTAGATGGGGTAAGGCAACGTATTAGCGCCGGTTTAATCTTGATTGTTAATTGGTTACTGAATTACGGTCTATTCGTGACTAGGCAATGTTCACTGGTTTTGTTTATATTAAAGATAGTTTTACACTATCCGCTTTTAATTATCATTCAAATTCAACAAGAGACAACCTGACGACCCTTTAAGAAATCGCCAAAATTATTGTGCTATATTGGATATCAGGTGCTCCTGGAATAACAGTGCCATTCCCACATGATGAGTGTCGTAGGCACCGTGTTCAATTTTCTCTTCGCATTCACCATGTCAATATCTTGTATCCGCAGCACTCACAGAAGTAAAGAGCTGTCTTTATAAAGGGGACCAAAATTGTTCAATATATTTTGTTTTAAATATTTTTCTTCAACTTTGCAGCACTGGAAGCGCGTGAAAACACAGTGGCAAGATCTTACGGCAGCTGCACTTGGCAATGTTAAATGAAGTAATGAGAAAAATATGTCTGAGCTGGTGGATTTTTATGAACGTTACACCTTTGTTTATTGCGTTTTAGATAGCGAACAACAATATGCCAGGACTGTGAAGGGTGTACTATATTAATTTATTGTATTGTCGTTTGTATCGATCTTTGATAAGGCAATGCAAAGTATAGTTATTCCTGTCTAGCCATGTCTTCTTTATATGCATTTTGTTCCTAACCTACTTTGTAAGGCGTAAGTCATTGAAGGTAAAGAAAAATATGAGTACTCCTACTAATCGATTTAGGTTCTTATGCTTGCGAAGCAAAGCTGGCCCCATTACCTTTGTCTATACTAGTTTTTTTGGCACAAACCCACATTCCTATTCTCTCTTATTATTTTCACACTTGTTTCCAATGAGTTTCGTGTGACGTAATACCATTAACGCCAGTTCAGATATACCTCTAAAGGTTTCGACATTAGTTTGTGAGTCATATTCGCACTATAACTTTGACCAAAGGTTCTTACATATTAAAACAAAAATTACGGCGCGTTCACCCATGCTTCGGCCCAACTTGTCCATATCAGCTAGTCCGAGTCCATTACTGTCCTATCAATGTGTGTAAGTAACGGAAAGTTGATGCATTTTGTGTGGTGGAAGATAGCTGAGTTTTCTACTTACTTCCTTGTGTACTTCCATTATTTTTAAAGCGCAGACTTTTCCTTAAGGGAAACAGATTAAGAAGTACATCGTAAAATCGTTTAGTAAGAAAACTTCGTAATCATACGTACTGTTTCAGTGCCAGAAGAAACTAAGTATTCGCAGGTGCAGAACTTCTATGAAGGTGAAGTAATCTTTATAACAGGTGCCACTGGATTTCTTGGACAGGTGGGTGCATCTACTCCAGTAAATCACCTGAAGGGATAAAATCAATGAAGTGATTATACCTCTTAATTTTTATTAGTGAAAATACCTTGCGCGTTAATGCTAGCACAGGACTACTTATGAAAACGGTTTCTTAGGTAATGTGCTCATTGTTCAAAATTGGTTGCACTCAACCAAACGCATGTCTGCTTATGAAACGACGATCGAATGCTTCAGGATGAAAGCATAAAAACAAACTACATGACAATCTCTTTGAAATTGATCTGTATTCAAGTGAATGCAAGACTGCAGAGAACGGTACACGAACCTAATTGTTAAAACCAATATGGCTCATAGATTCTACTCATGATTCTATCAGCTTCTGTGGAAATCATCCATATAGTCACAAAGCAAATTTGGTGGTACGAGACGGGACTTTGAGGCGAAAGCAAGCGAGTTATTTAAAGTGCGTGGAATAAACACTTGGTCTGAAATTGTTAAGTTATTGAACACTGTAAATTAATACTTTCGTCTAACAAGTATTTTGCCGGTAAACTGTTTTGTATATATATAGTTTGTACCATGCCTGCGGATGTTCCATTGAAAAACTTGTTAATGCACCGGCTGTTTGTCTGCTTTAGGCAAGTTATAGACCGTATTTTAGGGACTATAGTCCGCAGACTACATGCGTTTTGTAGATGTATTTGTACGTGTTGCGGACAATCCATAGGAGCGGACTATGCAAAGACTTGCTTTTTCACGATCGTTCTTTAGTCGAGACGTGAAGCATTTTGGCATTTAGATATCTTTGTTAGTTACGATTTCTCATGATTCAAGCTTTTTTCGTGGGCTAATAAAAGCACTTTTTATATGAGATTTTTATAAAAAAATGTTTTTGGTATGAACTTTTCATTATGTGCGGACAATGCTCCTAGCGCATACTGTGTACCGAATGCGGACTGTCTAAGGTAAATCCTTTTCAGGCGAAATTTGCTCCTGTGGGATATACAATGAGTGTGAACTATACACCGGGAAATAAAATATTAAGAGGATTGTATCTCTACTGATAAGTTTCTAATTGTTTCTAAGCATCGCACTGTTGTGTACTTTTAAGGCGTTAAATAGGTGGAACATGAACATACGTCTACTCAAGGTAGAATTTCTCCAGTGTTAACAATTATATCATGTGCCTGACTGAAAATGTCTGTAGAGTACATGGCGTTTTTTATTTTCTTAGAACAAAGCGCGCCGTAAATGCTGCTTGTAGACAACTCGATCTACAAAATGTCTAAAATTTATATTCGAGAATCGTTTCCTGTGCTCATTATATGGCCCAAAACCAAATTTTCTCCACGGGTCTGTAGTGCGCTCTCTGAACATAATAACGGTAATTTATCACATCACTTTCGAGATTAAAAAAATATAAAAAAAAACAAGCAAAGAAAAAATTAAATTATAGTTAACACCGGAGGCAGTAAAATCTGTATTTGAAAAAAGATTTCCTTCTTAGGACCTTTAGGGGTCTCTTTTTATCTACACTTCGATCCCCAGCCCTTTCTTTGCCAGGGCTTAGAGTATCTTTCATTTGTGTGATGGTTTACATTTGATCTCTTAAGTATGGTATTAAAACTTTTATCATTTTCTGTCTTACTTTTGTGAATGATTGTTTCTAGGCTCTCCTTGAGAAATTGCTGCGATCATGCCCAGGCATCAGGCGGATTTACCTGTTGATCCGCCCATACAAAGATGAGAGTGCAACAGGAAGGCTGGAATTTCTTTTAAAGTCAGAGGTAAGGTAGGAAACAATTTTTGCAAATAGTTTTTTTCTAAATTTACACGAGAGTAAGCTGTCTTCCATTTGGTTCTAAACACTGTTTCAATAGTTGCTGGGATGTACAGCTCAAACAAATGGTAACATATTCATCGCAGCTCTTGACACGTTTACGACAGGTAATACCAGTCACTTTAGTAGGAGAGTGAAGTACAAGACAAGTCGCCGATAAAAATTAGTTATTTGTAGTGTATTTTGCAACATTTAATATATACGCATGTAACATCGTATCTTGAGCAGAATGACGTTTTACTAGTGCCCAAAAGAGTTTGCCAAGAAAGGTTGCTATCGGCACCCTCCCCCCCCTCCCCTTAACATATGCAGTAAACAAATTACGTCTGTAATTATTGAGCGAGGACAAGGTAATGCTGTATAGCCCAATATTCAGAGGATAGCCCGCCTAAGATCCAGAATAAATGGGGCGAAAATAAGGAGTAGGCTATCTTTTGGTTTACATTCAAGGAACGTTCAAAAAACAATATTTTTAGATCTTGTTTTTCTCTCAAGTTTGTTATCGCGGATAGGGACAATGAAGCGAACATGACTGTCCTTCTGAGTCAGCGATGTTCGTTTTTATCCCGCCATAGCTAATTAGGCCGAATTTACGCCGAGGACACCATGGAACCGAACACTATGATAACTAGGATTGGGCTATCTTTCGGTGTTTAGCAAGTGAAATAGCAAATGAAGTCAAAAAAATAGAGGTGGGTTAGCTTTCATGGGTGGGACATCCCTCGGGATATTACGGTGCTCATATATTCAGCGAGTTTTCATTTTAGGCTCGGCAGGTTTGTTTTAAAAGATCTGTAAAATCTGCATTAATACGGTTTGTGTAGGTGAGTTATACGGCAAGGGAGACATATTGCCGCCCGCAGAGCCGAGAAAGCAACGCTCGGTCACGGTCTTCTAGAAGATTCCCATTCATTCTCGCACTAGTTGTAACTTTCCCCTTGCTTTGTTGTTCTCGAAAGTGCCAGTTCATCCTCGCCCCGAGCGCGCGACGCTCGAACTTTCTTCGCCGAACTTTCGAGATAACGACGCACGCTAGATAAGCAGCTGCCCGCGACCTTGTCGAGGCAGTCTCGCTCGTGCTCTCTGTTGACGCCGCCGAATCGCCGCCTGCTTTTCTGCTACCTCGACGCTCTTTCGTTCTTTATTTATTTTTGGTTGGCACAAGTTCGCCTATTAAACCGTTATTTTTGAGTTCACTGCTCGTCTTCGTGTCACCTCCGTTCGTGACATTTCTGGTGGAGGTGCGGGGTAGAAGAAGGCCACGACGATGACCGCTCCACCCGTCGTTTACCTGCCCGTCGCCCCTCGGACTCCGACGCCTTTCCACGGGGAGATCCACGAGGACGTCGAGGACTGGATCCATCACTACGAGCGCGTGGCACGCCATAACGGATGGACCGCCGAGCTGTACCTGCAGAACCTCTACTTTTCGTTGGAGGGTACTGCGAGGCACTGGTTCGAGAACCACGAGGCTGCGCTCACGTCGTGGGACGCTTGCGTCACCGAGCTGAAGCGGGCGTTTATGAATCAACATCGTAGGCAGCGGGCCGAAGACCTTCTCCAGGCGAGGACTCAAGGCCCCAACGAAACGGTCACTAGTTTCGTTGAAGACATCCTCCGCCTAAGCAGCCGCGCCGAGCCAGCAAGCCACCGACGAGAAGAAGTTACGCTTCCTTATGAGAGGCGTGAAAAGCGAAATCTTCGGCGGACTTATTCGCCATCCCCGACGACCGTCGAAGAATTTGTTGCCGAAGCAACAAACATCGAGCGGGCGTTAATGGCCCGAGCGAGCCACTACCATCGGCTCAGCAACGTCTCTACTTTGGCCTCGACCCGCTCCGAGTTCAGCACTGGTGCCGACGAGCTTCGCGACATCATCCGAGACGTCGTCCGAGAGGAGCTCCGAAAGCTGCTCCCCGCTGCTGAGCGTCCGGCGTCGCTGTCAGTCGCCGAGATTGTACGCGACGAGGTACAGCGGGCCTTGCAGCCTGAACCACCAGTCGACGTGCCCGCCCCCGAGGAACCGACGCTGACCTACGCCGCCATAGCCAGACGACAGCCGCAAGCTCCCCGCCAAGCTGCGGCGCCATCACGCCGTGAACCTCCAGCGCCGCAGTACTCCCAACGACGCGAAGAACGGCAGTACGTCCACCCAGAGCGACCCTCGCTGAGAAAAACCGACGTGTGGCGAACGGCCGACCGACGCCCGCTTTGTTTCCATTGCGGGGAAGCCGACCATGTCTATCGTCGATGTCCCTACCGACAACTTGGGCTGCGCGGGTTCCACCCGAACGACCCGCGCCCACGGTACGGTGAGCGCCCACGAGACGTCGACGAGTATCTTCGCCGTCCACCGTCTCCTGCACCCGCTGCACCGCGAGGAGCTCGCTCGCCTTCACCTCGAGGTCCCGCATCACCTGTCCATCGGTCCCGCCGAGAGAGCCTGTCTCCCGTGTCCCGCCGGAAAAACTGAGTGCGGCAATACCGCGAGGTGGTATTGCCAATGACGAACGACGCCAATATCCTCCACAAACGTCGGAGGGCTCCCACACTAGCGACGAGACGCATAGGAACGACGGTTCTGCGACGGTGTCGAACAACCTCGACGTTACCATCGACGGCCACGACGCGAAGGCACTCGTCGACACCGGAGCAGTCTATTCCGTTTTAAGTGGGAAGCTCTCTCGCCGCCTTCGGAAAGTGATGACGCCGTGGGATGGCCCGAAAATACGAACCGCCGGCGGACATCTCATCACACCAGTGGGAAGGTGTACTGCGCGCGTGGACATCCACGGAGAGACCTGCCCCGTGAAGTTCGTCGTCCTCAAGGACTGTTCGAGAGACGTCATACTTGGCATGGACTTCCTCTGTGAATACGGTGCCGTGATCGACCTTGGAGCAAACAGGTTGACGCTGCGAAAGCCCGTTCTACCTCCGGAGGGATACAAAACGACGCCAGCCTCCGTCCGAGTCATTGCGGACCACGTGAACCTGCCGCCATGGTCGAGTGTTCTTGTGCCCGTCGTGACCGATGCAGTTGCCCGCGGGAAAGTCCTCCTGGAGGGCAACGTCCAACTGCTTCTCGGAAGAGGAATAGGCGTCGCAAGGGGCGTAACGGAGCTGCAGGATGGACGTACTGTGGTCCATGTGACGAACTTTCGACCGGAAGCGCAGTACCTCATGAAAGGTGCCGCTGTAGCACACGTCGAGGACCTCCGGGCCGACGCCGAAATCGCCGTGATCTCCGACGAGCCCTCGCCATGTCAGCCGTACAGTACACCGCCGCCACAGCTCGACATTAACCCCAAGCTCAGCGCCACGGAGCGACGACAGCTCGGAGACCTCCTCGACGAATTTATAGCGGCTGCTTTGCGACGACGTCGAGGGTGCGCCAGACAACATTTGCTAAACACCGCATCATTACCAACTAGGACGCGCTCCCTGTGCACCGGCCGCCGTACCGGGTCTCCCAAAGGAACGAGAGGCCATTCAGGAACAGGTACAGGAGATGCTCAACGACGACATCATTCAGCCTTCGAGCAGCCCGTGGGCCTCTCCAGTCGTACTGGTGAAGAAGGACGGAACGCTTCGATTCTGCGTTGACTACCGGCGCTTAACGCGGTGACGAAGAAAGACGTATCCGCTCCCCCGCATCGACGACAGGCTGGACCGGCTGCGCCACTCCCGATACTTTTTGTCGATGGACCTTAAGAGTGGCTACTGGCAGATCGAAGTCGACGAACGGGACCGAAAAAAGACTGCCTTCGTCACGTCCGACGGACTGTATGAGTTCAAGGTGATGCCCTTCGGACTGTGCACGGCGCCGGCAACGTTCCAACGTGTCATGGACACCGTCCTGGCGGGCCTCAAGTGGCAGAGCTGTCTCGTTTACCTCGACGACGTCGTGGTATTCTCTGCCAACTTCGACGAGCATTTGCGACGCCTTCGGGCCGTTTTTGAGGCAATCAGGACCGCAGGACTCAGCCTCAAGCTGACGAAATGCCGGTTTGCCTACGGCGAACTGGTTCCTGGGCCACGTTGAGAGCAACGAAGGTGTAAGTCCTGACCCTGAGAAAACTCGCGCCGTAGCGGCCTTTCCACAGCCCACCGACAAAAAGGTCGTCCGAAGATTCCTTGGACTTTGCGCATACTACCGGCGATTCGTTCAGGATTTTGCCAAGCTTTCTGCGCCGCTCACGCACCTTACGAAAGACGCCGCGAACTTCGAATGGGGTGGAGAACAAGAACAGGCATTTGACGAACTGAAGTGACGGCTTTAGTCACCACCGATTCTCGGCCACTTCGACCAATTAGCCGAAACGGAATTTCAGACGGATGCCAGTAATACAGGACTCGGAGCGGTACTGGTTCAACGACAAGACGGTGCGGAGCGCGTGATCGCATACGCCAGCCGGACGCTGTCGAACGCGGAACGAAATTACTCGACAACCGAGAAGGAATGTCTGGCCGTCGTCTGGGCCATCACGAAATTCCGCCCGTACTTGTACGGGAGTCCATTTCAGGTGGTCACCGACCACCACGCGCTGTGTTGGTTAGCGAGTCTGAAGGACCCATCGGGACGCCTCGCTCGGTGGAGCCTACGACTGCAAGAGTACGACGTGACTGTGGTCTATAAGTCAGGCCAAAAACACAGCGACGCCGACCACCTGTCCAGAGCCCCTGTCGAGTCAGCTACCGGATGTGCCAAAGACGACGGCAACGACGACGACCACTTTCTTGGCGCGGTGAGCATCGCCGGTATGGCAGCGCTCCAGCGAGACGATCCTGAGTTGCGTGCACTGATCGACCACTTGGAGGGACGAGCGGGTACGATTCCCCGAGTCTTCTCACGTGACCTGCCAAGATTCACCGCCCGGAGAGGTTTCCTCTATAAAGAGAACTTCGGGGACAACAACTCGACGTGGCTCCTGGTGATTCCTGCTAGTCTTCGAGAAGAGATCTTCCAAGCCTGCCACGAAGACCCAACATCTGGTCACCTCGGCTACAGTAGGACTCTTGCACGGATCCGAGAAAAATACTACTGGCCCAAGCTCCCGAAGACTGTCCACCTCTACGTCCGTTCGTGCCACGAATGCCAACGACGCAAGAAACCACCGACGAAGCCGGCAGGGCTCCTGCGACCGATCGCGCCCCCGACTGCACCATTCCAGCAGATTGGAATGGATCTTCTCGGACCTTTCCCACCGTCGGCGCAGGGAAACTGTTGGATAATCGTGGCAACTGATTATCTCACCAGGTACGCCGAGACAAAAGCACTCCCGTTGGGGACCGCCGTGGAAGTAGCCAAGTTATTCGTGGAGTCTATCGTCCTCCGACAGCCCGCCCCCCCCCCAAGTTCTGATTACGGACCGAGGATCCTCGTTCATGGCGCAACTGACACAAGAGATACTCCGCCTGAGCCACACCGACCACCGCCGGACCACGGCATACCACCCGCACACCAACGGACTGACAAAGCGACTAAACAAGACCATTGCCGATATGATCTCGATGTACGTGAACGTGGAACACAAGACGTGGGATGAAGTGTTGCCCTACGTCACGTTTGCGTACAACACAGCAATTCAAGAAACCACTGGCCTCACACCTTTTCAGATGGTGCACCACAGAAAGGTGACGACGATGCTCGACGCCATGCTGCCCCACGACCCGACGGGCGACGGTACCGACGAAGCCCAGCTGGTCATTGAACGACCAGAAGAAGTACGCCAGCTAGCCCGTCTTCGAATAAAGGACCAACAACGTGTCAACGCTGGCCGGTACAACCTCCGTCGCCGCGACGTGGAGTTCCAACTCGGGGACAGGGTGTGGGTGTGGACGCCCATTCGCCGCCGCGGCCTCAGCGAGAAACTGTTAAAACGCTGCTTCGGACCTTACAAGGTCATCCGCCGCCTCGCGGACTTGAACTACGAGGTGCTCCCCGACGGAACCCGACCATCAGGACGCCGCCGGCCACGACCAGAAGTCGTCCACGTAGTTCGACTGAAACCGTTCTACGCACGCTAGGATTCCGACACTGCATGTTTATTTCGTTTCACCGTTATTTTTTAGCACTTTCTGTTTTCCTTTCGCGTTCAAACTTTTAAAAGGGGGGGGGGGATAATTCCGCCCGTAGGGCCGAGAAAGCAACGTTCGGTCACCGACCTCTAGAAGATTCGCGTTCATTCTCGCACCAGACGTAACTTTCCAGCTGCTTTGTTGTTCTCCGAAAGTGTCAGTTCATCCTCGCCCCGAGCGTGCGACGCTTGAGCATTCTTTGCCGAACTTTCGAGATAGTGACGCACTGTAGATGAGCAGCTACCCACGACCTTGTCGAGTCAGTCTCGCTCGCGCTCTGTTTCGCCGCCGAATCGCCACCTGCGTTTCTGCCGCCTCGACGCTCTTTCGTTACTTATTTTTGGTTGGCACAAGTTCGCCCATTAAACCTTCATTTTCAGTTTACTCTTCGCCTACTTGTCACCTTAATTCGTGACAATATTTATTAACTAAGTTTCATGTGGAATTTTAGTCTTGATAAGGTTGTTCGAAGATGGCTTCGTTAGTTGTCAAGACCAAACAACAACATTTATGAACTCTAAAGTGCTCAACTCCTTGTTCGAAAAGTATTCAAGACTTTTATATACTATATTCCATAAAAATAGTAGGTTAAAATATATGAAAACTTTTTGAACAATAGTTACGCGCAAAGCAAAGTTTTTGATTATGAATTCTTATTTCAAAAAACTTGCCTTGTGTAGCCTCGCGGTACTGAGAGTGATCGTTGCGTCAGTCCTTTAGTGGAACGAATCTATTAATGAAATAAATGTTGAAAAAGTAAATTTCTTTTTGCAATAAAGTGTTATACATGGCTTTGTTGAGGCCAAATCATTATTAAACGAAACTCTAATCCTGCGAATTTTATTTTATTGAAGCACAATTTCTGATTCAAAGAAAGTATGTTTCCGTTTGAGAGCCGAAAGAATGCAAACGTAAAGAGTGCGCTTTGTTTATAGTATGCATTTTAGTATGCCTCTCCCACAAATCTTTTTATTCATGCAGGCTTGGTAATTCTACCTAATTCGATCAAAATTTATTGCCTAAGATTTATCTAACTAATCCTTTATGACGTGCCTAAAGTGTGAAAAAACATAGAATTACGTAAATGATGTATTTGTTTTTCTTTGCCTCCAGAAATTGCAGATTCAAATAGGTTACTACCTGAGGTTGCGAATGTTACAATGTTTATGTTTTGTTGCATTCTATCACTGAAAGTTTACGCTGCGTGATCTTATTTTGCATGTACCGCTCCCGAGATCAGGAGTGCCTTGAAAGGAAAAAAAATAGAAATTTGGGGGGTTAGGCAGTCTAATCATGTTAGATTTGCAAGAAATGATTGGCAATCGTCTTGACAGATAGCGACGGTTGAATGCACGAGTTGGAAACGCTATTGTTTACTGCAATAACGTGTATGTTTGGGCCATTGGAGTCATCGTTAAAGTTTGAAAAGAGCCAAAAATTACAAAGAGAAGCAGAAAGCTGTATGACACAGATAATTCTTCGATGTGTCTTTTACTTTTTACTTTGTAATTATTTGCGCATTTAAGCTTGAATTACTTTGAACTCAGTGGGTTTTAGTTATGCCCATAGGACAACGGGTACCGGACTTGAAAACCAGACCTATTCAAGCGTACTATTGGAAACGTTTTTCTGTTGTCCTCGGCACAAATATGCTATAGTAAAGTTGAAAGTTCGATAGCTGGGCATTAACGGCTTAAACAATTTACAAGTGAAGTCGGTCATGAAACCTTTGCAGCTACATAAGGACTGTAGTTTACCTGTGTTCGGGTTGGTGCTGCGCATAGATAATAAAACTCTAACCGCCACCCCCTAGAAAAAAAATTGTTTCATGTGAATGAATTTGTTTTGTGCGATCATGACATACAGCCTTTTGATTGGACAAAGGAAAACATTTTCTCCAGGCTTTAACATCCCCAGGGTTTTCATGCACTGGGCCAATGAAGAGTTCTAAGAAAAGGGACTTGCTTGTACGAGCGTTTAATTCTGGCGTTATCTTCCACTTTAGTGCTTCAAGAGGTTGCATGAAGAATATCCAGAGAGCTTGAACAAGGTTGTGGCGGTGGAAGGCAACCTCACGGAGACAAATCTGGGCTTGAAATCCAGCGAATACGAACGCCTCACTTCAGAGGTGTCTATTGTATTTCACAGCGCGGCAACCATCAGATTCAACGACACCTTAAGGTGGGAAAGCTGAGCCAATGCTCCTAATAATAAGTGTGAAAGTCAACAACTCGTGTTCCTATACTATATATGTGGGGTCCGAAACGCATCATAGGCCGGAGTGTTTAGCTTGATATCCCAAGCATAGATCAAAAGTCGTTCTGAAGTGGCAACAAATGACGTCACTATAGCCGGCCTGTCATATTTTCGGATGACGCGATCCTGACGGTTGGGGCAAGAAATTCCGAGGTTCGTTCAAAAAAGGGAACTTTTCGCAAACAAAAAACAACAAATCAACACCAACACCAACTGCTAGACACAGTTATTGCGAGAAAAACAAAAAAAAAAAAAACTGGAATTACGCCAGGACAAGAACGGCAAAGTGTCTGTAAGGCAGACGGATGAATCGGTGGATTTGGTTTTGTCCTGCAAATATCTCGAAAATAAACAAAGCTTTAATTAGTGATTATCGTGATTGTTGGCGAGGCATTGCTGATGCGTCACAGTTCTCTCATGTAGCGGCGTTTAATATGTCTAGTTGCAAAATGACTAACTCTTTTTAATACCTTCATTTAAATGGTAGTAGTTTACGCAACATGGTTGGTGAAGTTGAGCGTATTGTTATTACTCTGAAAAATAAGTTTGATGTTCTAGCACTTACCGAAACTTGGTTTGGAAACACTGATGTTTATTTAAATGTGTACCGCTGTGAATATGTAGGTCGATCCCAGGAAACTGGTGGCCGTATTGTGTTACACATAAAAAAATGCGCATATTAATCTAATCACGGTTCTTTCTATCAAACCACTAATATGAATGCATCTCTATAACCTGTCTAAGGATTCTTGTTGTTCTTTTGTTTCGCTCTTCTGCTGCAATTAGATGCACATTGTTTAGGACATAAATATTGACTTGTAGAAAATACACATTAGGTAGAAATCGTAACTCTTAATCAGCGTTTTACATCCTACAGTAGAATGAGTCCTCCTACCCGTGTAACCTCCACTTCATCCACATTAAATTATACCTATGCGTAGCAAAACCTTCAATCGGAAGATATATTATCTAGAGTAGTAATCGCTAGAATAAGTGAACGTATATCCATCTTTTATTTTGCCTAAAATAATTAAACAATTAATATAATAAACCAATTTCTTGAATGTACCGTTACAGATCAGAGCAAACGTTAAGCAAATTATGATTAATTGTTGGAACACAACTGCGAATATCTCTTGTGTGAAAGGAACACAGAAATATCGTAGAACGTATTGTGCAAAACCCTAAAAACTATAATAAGGCATAATTTTCCTCGTAATTAAAAATTGTAAGTAGGAAATTAGAAAGCTCTGGATAAGGCAAGAGCTTTACTGTAGGAGTCGGCAAAAAGAACATTTAATTTCAATGTCTTCGAACTCGGGACACCACCTTTCGGTTGGAGTCGAAAACATAGCAATCGATTGGACGCTTATATTTGAGAAAAAAAAAAGAGTTTTCTACATAACAATTTCACAGACGTGCATAATCAGAAAAAAACATAATATCGGAGTTGGTTGATACAACCATGGGGCTGAAGCCTTGGAATAACTGTCTTACTTTATTAAATACTTGACGTTGAAACGTTATTAGGTTGAAACGTTATCTAGTCGACCCCAGAATGCACCGCGCGGGTCGCGGGTAGTTCTGGGACCGTTCTGATTTACTCTCAAGCCGATTGGTACGCTCCCCGCATCGTTGAAGCGGCGCAATTTCTTCTCTGTAACCACTGCGGATTCAGAACACAAAAAGGTTCAATTCGTATTTTCTAGCCGCTGGTAAATTTTCGTCTACAAGTCAACCTGGTGAATATTAAAAAAATAAAAATAAAAACTACCTTTCCAAGTTTGATCGATCTACCTCCTGTCACTCAAGGAAACAATAGTGCTTATAATGTATCAATATAATACAGCCTGTAGAATCGATGACCTTTAACTAGTGCCCATTAAATTTATATCACATTATTTGACTACATTTTACTCATACATGCAATTGTATCCTTGAATGCGGCATATTTCTCGATTAATTAAGAATGATGAAATATAAAAAAAAACATGACTCTACACATGACTGGGGTGACTACAGGCCCATATCATTGTTGCCTCTTTTTGAAAATATAAAAACAATTAACACATGACTTGAGGCATTTATTTTGCAGATACAATGCCATAATCCAAGAACATCATTGCTTTCGATAGGGTAAAACAACTGAATGAGTACTTTTGCACGTTAAAGATAAATATATAGAAAAGCTACTCTTGACAAGTTGCTTATCTATCGCTTTCCATGGAGCTTTCGCCTTTAGAAAAGACAACATCCTTCGTTCAAAGCTCGAAGCATATAGCATACGAGGAACCTCGCATAATCTCATCACTGATCACCATATATGTAGTACGAAGTATACGGTACAAAATAACGTAGAATCACTCCTAGAATTGATAAAATACGTCGTGCCAAAAACAAGTCTCGATAATGAAACCCTTTCTGTTTTTTATTTATATTAATAATATGCCTAATCTGTCACTCACCCAAGACGTAATATTATACGCGGATGATACCAATACATATTTTTATTTTAGAATAAGCAATTTAAACAAAATTCATATTCGAACATTCATCTTGCCTCACTGCAAATGGTTTATCTCTAAACGGAATACACTATATATATTATATTCCTTGGTGAAACGAGCCCTCGATAAAAAAAAAAAAAGTTAATAATCACAAGTTAAAAAAAGACTGAAATTGAATGCTAGATGATCACCCATTAATCGGAGTCTGGTTAAATAAACATTTGAACGGGGCTAACCACGTAAACAAACTAAAAACACGAAATATTTAAATCAGTTATCTTGATTTTCGCTTGTAAGTATCTTCTACCGGAATGGCTGAAGTACAAGGCTTGTTATGCATTAACAAATAGCAAGGTCTATCACCGCTTTTTCGTCTAGGGTCACACGACAGAACAAATATTACACATCTACGTGTACTGCACAAATTGTTCGCTGAATAGATAACTATGAATATGACGCACACACCACTCCTCATTTCGAGAAATATAGAATACTGAAATTTGATAAACTGTTACCTTATAAACTCGCACCCTACATTTTCCAGTTCAATAGGCTTTAAGAGTCAACTTTACACCTCTTTGCACTAGACCCGACCACCATCATAACACTCACAATGAAAAACATGTACTTGCAAATGAGGAATAACATGACACAAAAACTTGCATAGCAAGTTCCAAGCTTTCTTTACACATACAGTTTTCTCCATACACTCAATACATCTCGTATCTCGCTAAAGCAATGCAAGATGATATTGCTTTTAGGAGTGCTTTACGCTATTGCCGTGTTTATCCTCACATGTTTTGTTTGTTGCCTTTTGTTTTGTTGTTGAAGAATATTTAAATGTATAATATTCTGCTGGCATGTCGATAGTGTGATATTGCATCATTTAATTTACTTAGCGGCACTGAGGCCCCGTCAGACAATCCGGAGGCTTGGTGCCGCGGACACGATGTAATGATTAAACGAGGTTAAATACAAAAATGTCAGGCCACACTCACACATATTGAATTTACTTGTATGGCTCGTAGCCTCCATTGTGGTCCATCGTAATGTGAAACGAAGAAAGGGAACAGGCGGCGTCGCGGAATCTTCTACCCCGACGGATTGCGAGCGTGGCTAGCGCGGAACAATAGCAGCTCCTGACTCAAGCGAAAAAGAAAAACTTGGGGAACGCTTAAGCTTCGCTTTTAAGAGTGGAACGCGATAGCATTACCTAGCCCTGTTCCCATCGCCTTTTCGTTTGCTTCTCATGCTCTTCCTGCGCAGGACGTGCAGCGACAGTGACGTAGCGCGCGGCAACCGAAAGGTCGTGGGTTCGAATCTCGACTAAACTCCTTCAAGTGTTTCTTTAAGGCAAATGTATTACTTTACAAAGTGAAATCGTTTAAGACATGCGGCGATGTTTGATAGGCATTGCATGTCGAGTTTTTTAATCACTCTCATTCCACGCGTGAGGTAACGTTTCGTTGTGGGTTGTCGAAAATGGCGCGAGGTCACGTAGGTGTGACGTCATGAACCTACTGATTAATCAAGATTTTCGCGTCACGCCACCGACGCCGGCTTTTCTGCGACGCGAGCTCCTTAATGCTGTCGCGTTAAAAATGAACGAAGAAGTGGAAAGCTAAGTAGCGTCAATGAAACAGCGCAAGTGGTGCCTCCCGTGTTTGTAAGGCCTCGGCACATCGTGCCAAGTTTACATCACGCTGCGAAAGGCTCTCTGCAGACTAGAAAAACAGGGCTCGGCAGAGGGGCTGTGTCTCATTCCTCAATCGTTTATGCTGCACGAGAGCAGAGATCCACACAAAGTAACATAGAGAACCGAAAAAATGATTTTTTTTATTCATTGTGAAAATTTTATTTTCGGTATTGGTTACATGTTTGCGTGCAAATATCTGAAAGTTCTCAGACTATCACTTAGTGTGTCGTGTTGAGAGTTCTTTTTTTTTTGTAAAATAAAAGTAAATAAACAACTAATAATTTAGAAAAACTGACCTGTAGCCAGATATTGTTTGAAAAAATTAATGAATTTCTCTAAACCCCAAGTTTCCGAGTAGCGCCCCCAAATGTGCACTTGTGAGAGGAAATAGTATCGTCGGCATGCGCCAAGCCATGACGTGTGTTGGGCTTGACGGATGCGCACTGGTGACGTCGCTCTTTGTTGCTTTCGGACAACTTTTGGTTGCTATATATTCCTAAAATAATATATTGTAGTTACTTAATTTATTTACTATCAAACATAACCACGCCGGCGGTGCATGCGAGTATTTGAGTAACTGCTAGTAACCACGCGATATTGATGTTCTGTAAATTTTTATGTCCGCAAAGTTTCTTTTTTTATGCAAAAGAAAAGTTTAATTTGTTTGTACTATAAGTTGGGCGATTACGCAAATATATCAAGATAATTAACATGTAGACGATTTACCCGACGTTTGATCTTATCTGAAATCACTGAACACATTGTGATGTTGAAAGATTTCAGCCTTCCCCTGCGTAGTGTAAACATCACCCAATGTGCACTGGCGTAGCATACACAAGAGGCATCGCTTGAGCGGCGTTGCAATGCCGGTTCAATGGCACTAACTAGCTTTCTGCTTCTTTGTCCCTGTTTTAATTCTTTTTTAGACACAGCCTGATTCGGTTCCACAGTCGCCACGCCGACCATCGGTTGGGATATAAGATAGCGGAAAGTCGCCTGTTCCTATACTCCGTTTTATTTTACTATGGACCACAGAGGGGAATAAATGAGTCAAACAAATAAATGTGATGTCGTGAAAGTGTGACGTAACCTTTGAGAGGGTCGCAGTGACATGTCGCCACATGATACATTGAATTGGCTTAGGTGGCTCGTAACCTCCGCTAAGGTCTGTCGCAAGTGAAAACCGAGTGTAGTGATATCTGGAGAAATTAATAGAACCGTTGTGTTAGCAGAATACTCACATTAAAGTACTACCCTGCTATAGGACCAAATGCGACGAAAAGTTTAGTTTTGATATGCACTAAAAACACACTCAGCTTTTTGCATGATTCTTTATGGCAGGGGTGGCCATAATGACATGGTGTTAAAGCTGCAGAAAAGAAACTACAAAAGTTCAAAGAGCCGCAGGAGAGAAAAAAAGCGGGAAAGGGGGGGGGAGCAGTATTTTCCAAAGTAAAGGAGTATATTTGCCGACTACAGCAAATAACACGACGCAGCAGATCGTTTCTTCAAACGCTAAACAAAATTGAATTTATGGTTCGCTCGCCAGCCACTGCCCAAGGTGTCCGTTATGCATAAACGGTTTGAAATTATTTCTAGAACCATAAAGGAAAGAGGGTCACTGGATACATCTATGTGGCAAAAAGAAGTCAAGCTGTTTGTACGCAGCGTTGTAAAAGACTGCCAAAGATTGTGAGTTTTTGTTTTTAATTCTAGAACTCTTTTTGTCTTGGGGACACAGGAGGCGAAAGGGCGCGCGGTTACCAGGGAGCTTCACTTGAGCCCGTAAAGAGCCGCATGCGGCTCGCGTGTAGCAGTTTGGACACCCCTGCTCTATGGTGTCTTGAAGATAAGGCGAGAAAGTGCGGTTACTGTGGATAAAGTGCTCGAATACCACCTGTCGTTTAGACAGGCACACTCCAACGGTAACTGTTTACACCACAGCCCTGGGCAAACGTCTATTTTTTTTCCTAATTTGAAACAATATAATGCAACAAGGTTCTTCAGATATTGATTTAAGGGTTTCCAAAGGTTCATCGAGGGAAGCTTGGCGAAAACGAAGACAATTATTTTTCTAAATTAGCGCGCAAAACTTTCGCATTTTTGACTTATTTTATATTTAAAAATTTCAGTCGCAATACAGATAACACTTAAAATAGTTGAGCTGTAACTCTTTTGTTACAATTGAACAAAGCATAAAATACTTTGTACAAATGTTCCAGCTTAACATTGATTCTAATATATGTTCAAAAATTGCCGAAAAGTTCCTAAATTCGAAAGAGATGTGGAAAAGGTAAATTTATTCATTTACTTTTTTTCTTGAAATAGAGACTTGAATGAAATACATTTAACTAATTTAGGCAAACAACATAAAGACATTTACGTTGAAGCAAGTTGTGTTCTGTATTCATTTGCATCTACGTGCATTTGGAAAAATCATTGTTCTTTTTCCTTTTAGGCGGGATTTCCTATTACGAAAAGAGCCAATTTTTTTTGCAAAAGAAATTTCATTTTCGTTTTGTGGACATAACCCGCTACCTTATATAAAACAAAATGAAAGCAAAAAAGAGACAAAAACTGCAATGACCGTCCTTATGTGAACACACCCCACAGTATGACACGCAATTAGATGCGTTTATTTGAGTGGTAGATCAATAGGAACACTGCAGACAGGCGCGTGGTGGGTCACAGTCGCCGAACCTCCGTCGAATAGAAAAATATCAAAGCAGCACGAATGTGTAAATTAATACGGTTGCGTCTGACAGCAACTGTCGGGTCTAAAAGTTGTCACCTTTGACCACGAACGGACAAAAACGCCGCCTCTACACACGCCAATTTCTTGCGCCGAATAGGAATAGAACTCTCTCTCTAAAACGAGGAGCTTTAAAAGAAGAAACGAAAATAAGTTCCACAATTTAAAACAAAAAATAATAATAAAAATACGAAGCTATAGATTTGTATACTAAACCCCGAGACACCGAGGAAAGCAAATAAGGAACAAGTCTACTCAAAATCATAAACGCAGTTGGGTTTATTCACAAGAAAACAGGAATATGAAACCGTGCCCACGGACAGGAAAAAGGAAGATAAAAAACATGCCGCCACCAAGATTTGAAGAAAACGCGGTCAAACAGACTGACCTCCAACCTAGATACGGCACCAACCGCAGACACCCGCCGCCCAGCGATTCTACATATTGAACACCATCAAGGCTATGTGAACCGAGCGAAATACAAGAATCTACCCCTTGACACCACCAACAACACAAAACAAGAACACAAATAACTCACTACAAAATAAACTTTTGACGTGTTCCTTCAAAATTATAGACGGCTGGCTTACACAGTTTAACTGGTCCCTTATATTTAAGGTTTCTTTAAGGAGTCGTAAAATAATTTCATTCTTTGTGCAAGATTGAAGTTTCTTACCAAAATGACGAGCACGCATTACATTTCGCAATATGTATAACTAGTTTTGATAATTAAGATACACTTTTCACACTTCACTTGTGTTTGAACAGGCGGTCATTTACGCACCCAACCCTCTGGCCCACGTAGGAGAGTCCACAATTGAACGGAAGTTTTTACACAACTAACTTGACGCAACCAATTGGAGGATTCCTATGCCTCTTCACTCAGCTCTGTTCTCACTCAAACGTGAACGGTTTAAGACTAAGAAACCGGAAATCTGTATTAAAATTTATATTCACTTGGAACTTCTGTGTAAACGCTTCTATATTATGGGAAAACGTGTGAAAGTGGGTAACAATCACATCTCTCCGGAGCACCTTCAAAGCCCTTCGGCCTTTCTAAAATTTGTGTACGCAAAATGGAGCCAAAGAAATACAAACTATAACGAACTAACCTGAACAATTACAACTGTCTCACTAGTGACGATCAATGCACGACCTTCTTACGGCATTAGCAATCTGAAACTTTACGACACTAACCTTTACGTATTTTGAACAGTGACATGAGCCTAGATAATATCCTCTTAGGTTCCTCGTTTTCATACGACCAACGCAATCTACTATTTAACAACTGTAGATCTAGAAATTGCAACTTGCTCATTACCGTGGAACCAGCCGTTAACCTTAACTCCGCTGCAACTTTGAGAATAAAAATCCCGAACCTTAATTGTTAGTACTCATTTGGGGTACATATCAGTATATTGTTGACAAATCTACGAAGAATCATGTTTTATACGCCAAAGATTCTACAAAAGATGTCACCTGCTTGTCCAGCCAATTCAGATGAAACTCCGACAACAGCGGAGCCACCGCAGAGCTTGATACGCGCCTCTTCGTTTAATAAAAGACTCTCCATTAAACTATAGCATTGCTGACCATAAATAACAGCTCAAATGACCTGACAACATGTCTACCGAAATTCCCGCTAGAGATTGAAAGGACATTAACTCGTGCTCAAGAATGTCTCGAACCCTTCTCAGCAATAGCTTAATGTTCAAAGAATAATATGTATCTTTTATGTCTAAGGACAACAAACTGCAGGCCTTCTGGTGAATGGCAGACAGGCTGTAAAGCAACTATTTTGAGTTTTGAACGGTCAAACTGCTTTCAAGGTGGTCTTATCCCAAACAACTCTCCAAGAATGCATATTCTTCTGCCACTAATCGTTTTCAATGACCACTACGCGGAACAGAAAGCACTCTTTATGGCCTGTAAGGAAAAAAAACTACCAAAAAAGAGGAACGCGAAACCCCACTAATCTTGTTTTACGTGAGAGTTCAGTCATTATCAGGTAAAACTTTTCACATCTTCGGCCGTACAACCATTACGTCCTCTCCGATCTTTTTAAGAAGTTCCGAAACTGTACTTAATGCCCTCTCATTTAATGCGCTCCCTAGGAGCACTGCAACCTGGCCAGTTTTGTCTGTCGGGAGCAAGACCAAAGACTTTACAGAATGCTCGTTCTTCAATGGGGAAACCTTATTAAATTTTGACCGCTGAACAGGAAAAGACAGTGCAGCCAATTCGCCAAAATCGCTTCATTGCTTCATTTAAAAAAGTCGTTTCATCCTCCCGAGCCGGCACTCTTTGTTAAGGTCAAAGTTCGGTTCCTCTTTCAAATTCAACTTCGACCTTCGCGAAATAAGAACGTCACTAGGATTAAGATAATGTGCAAGAGTAATTGAGAGCGCTGACTTATCTTCTCTTGAACCTTGCTTCTTAAAGTCCTCCCTACTCTTGATGGCCCTGAGCGACGGCGTAGCTGCGTTTGAGTTTTTCTTTCGTCTTTTCCATTATTTTATTCCCTCAGTGTCTCAGGGTTTAGATTATAACTTTTCCTAACGTGTTGGCTTGCACACTTATGCTTCTCACGTGGCTCATGGCTCGTGGATAAAATTTACCCTCTGGTTTTTTTTAGAAGTACATACAACCACTGACATGTGAACGCACGAGTCATGTGGTTGGGACGTGTGGATGCGCAAGTCATGCAAAGTGGCGCATTTGTCGCTGAGAGTAATGAGGAATTCCTTGGTGGATTTGAAGCGCTTTAAAAGTGTTTCATGCTCGCTCTTTTAGTTAGGCAAATACGAGCGCGCGCTTCCACGTTTAAGAAGATGCAAACAAAAAGTGTTGCAAGAAAACGTTATAGGATCATGCAGCGATTTTAGGTAGGAATGTTATTTAACGTTACAGCGCACTCCAAGAAAAACACTCAAGGAACACAGGCAGACTAAATATTAACAGTCCCTCAGCGCTGAGCCACAGGTCTTGGTTTGTAGTGGTGATATTCTTCTACTTACAAAGAACAACTCTCTTTCTATGCACTAGGAACGAGATGATAGTCCAAAAATTGGAAAACTGAAAAGCTACAAAATAGTTTTACAATTTAATAAAATTTAAAACTAAAAACTAAAATGATAGCTAAAAAGCTAAAATTTAAAAATTAAAAAAAATACTAAGGAATTCTCACTTTTGCTGCCTGAACACCCTTTGGCCAAATATTATAGTTCCATATTTGAAAGGGTTATAGATGGGCTGCTGACACACCTCTCATTCCGTGTTTCCATGCTTGCCGCTTCTATAATTTCACTGGTGAGTTGGTTGGGACTCTTGCCAGCACAGTACATTTTTTTTAAAGCGCCTAACACCCGCAGTTTTTACAGTGAATTCCGATATGTCCCGAGTTGGCGTTGACGATGTTCTTGCCAGGCTCTCGAAGGTGGTCATTTAAACAGGGTCCAGTCTACCCTAAGTAATCTCCCCCACCGGTAAGCGGGAAGGTATAATTGACACCTTGTGCACAGGAAACAAACTTCGCTTTGTTCTTCTATAGCAGCTTTCTGCATTTTCATTTTCGCATATGCTATAGAAAGATTTTGGGGCTGAAAAGTCTGCATCTATGTTGACTCTATTTGCTGCCTTCTTAACGCTATGAGAGAACTTATGTATGCATGTCCTACCAGCGATCTTGTTGTCTTATCCCTGGGGTTTTGTATCACGCTTCCACCTTGCTTAATCTCTTTGAGGAGCCTTTCAACCGACGGCGCCAATAACAAATTAGGGTATTCTTGTAGACTCGTGAAGAGTCGCGTTGTGCGGATCTGTCTAAGAATTCAATAACAAAGTCATACAAGCACACAATTTAAAATAGTTTCAACGGGCAAGTCTCAAGGCTAAAGTCCGCAGAATACCTTAACCTCGTTATTTAGGCAAGTGGGTGGTCAAAGAAAGGAATGTTCTCGTCTACACTGCCGTATTCTTCGTTAAATAATGTGTTGAACATGTTCAGCGATCACACCAGCTATAGTTTGATTTCGTTGCCGCTGCCGCAATGCATCGAGGTACCTTTAGTCTTTTTCCACGAGCGACAACCTTGCTGAAGCTCTGGGCGTGTAGAGCACGAGACGGCCCGAACCTTTTCGTGGAGTGCTGGCTGCCTCCTGTGAACTGAAATCATGGCGTCGCCACGCATGTGCCGAACGCTTAGCGAGATCGTTGTACTGAATGCTAACCTTCAAGAATGCAACCCAAGTTTAGGCTCCAACATTTTCATGAAAGGCGAAGGTGCGTTCACCCTCTGCACCAGCTTGGTCAAATGCATTGAACTTCCTAGGCAGGGTTTTGAGGTTTCTAGTTGGAAATTGACACTTCGCGAGAATTATTGCCAAAATGTTTGACATTTGTTGGAAAAGTTTGAAAATGCCATTGAAACCAGGGTAAGACTTGTTTCTTCCACATAATATCGCACCTTCCCTAATAGGTTTTATTACGCGGGAAAATGGGTCCAAGAAGGATGCAGCCATCACAAGGGACTGATCTCTGCGAAAAACAGTATTTCCGCATTGCTTTGTCTTAAAAAAATACATTCAAATAGATGACTCCGATTAACATTGTAATTGACGGACCTGCTTTAGATTCTCAGTGCGTTTTGTGTATTCTTAAACATACTCTCTCTGGAAAATGAAGCCGAGCGCATATATTGATGAGAAAGTGAAACTGTGGGGCGCGCTTTTTTAGACTTTTTTTCCCCAAGTGCGACATTTTTACCAACAAAACTGTTCACTAAATTATATACGTTATCAACATCGGTCGAGCGTGGGACAAAGATAAGACACAATTGCGGCGTCGACGTTTGGCTTACAGTCATTCCCAATCAGTACTTCACAGATCGAACGGAGGCTCCAGCCCATCATTGACGGAGCGTCCGGCTACGTGAGCCAAACTCCGAGTCTGGAACAACCATACGCCTGGAACAGTCATATTTCTAGTCCCTACGTCTGAAGAGAAAAGCGAAATGCGTGACTGTTACATTTGGTTTCCATTAGAGTTTGTACATGGAAGAAGAGCAATTTGTTAGCGTTTTCATCATGATCACAATCGCATTGCTTGTTCTATATTTATAGTGATCCCCACAGTTGTATATATGAGAATGACAAAGATTACAATTATTTAATTTATGTTGATTGTACAAATAAGCGTATTTTTCTCAGAAACGCTGTGAAGATCAACATGGAAGGCACAAAAAGTGTTCTGGACCTTTGCCATAAGCTAAATAAAATGAAGGTAAGTTGAATTCTAGTCGTAGAAAAAACATAATAATGACCGGTAGAAATGGCATATCAGCATAACCCGAAATAGCGCATGACTAGCTACAGCAAAAGCCGATTTAATTAATATACTTGGCTTATTCTCCAAGTACAACTAATTGGCCCATTTTTCCAAGACTGCTAGTTGAGGGAAAATATTAATTGCAATATACGAATAAGCACAAATGATTGCGCCACCTAAGGAGAACTGAAGAACATTAAATTTTTCCTCTTGACGAAATCACTACTTTGAGTAAATCTAGCCTTCTTAATAGAATCAATGTACTAACTAATACCACGAAGTGCACGAATAAACATGAAACATTTTTGCCTAGGGAACACAAACGAATGCTTTTAATAAAGTAGAATATTCTCACGCATTACAAAAGACAAGCAAGTGGTAAACTCATGAAAGAAAGCTTTCAATGAGACAAACTTATCCGAAAACATACTACAATATCTGGTGTCACCGGCGCCCATGACAGGTGTACAGCAGGATCAGAAACTAGGGTTGTCTGTGTCTGACCACGGATGGACCTACGACCTGGACGATTAAATGTTGAATGACAGAGATCGAACCATGCGTGTCCGCAACCATATGTTCTTCTGACTACTATACACACGTGGCTTTTTAAAATTATTTTTGGCTGGGCTCGCTGATAACTTTTTAATTGAATTATAAGCAGGGCGTGCGATGCAGAAAAAGATTAAAGACGTTTACAAATATTTGTAATGCGAAATTAGAGCGAAGCTCTTGAGGAGAAGAGGAGGGTATGGAGGAAATGGCTCGGAGGGGAGGGTATGCCCCTCTTCCTCCACCGTACCTTCTACTTCTCCCCCTCGACCACCATCCCCTCCCCTCTCTTTCTGCTCCTCCTCTCCCCTCATCCTCATCCTCTGCCCCTTCTTTCCCCTCCTGCTTTCCTTTCCTCCGCCACACCCTCCCCTCCTCCTCCTGCATATCCTCCCATACTCCTCCTTCGAACGTTCCCCTCCTCCTCCATGCACTCCCATCTTCCCACCATTCCCGCTAAATTTAGCTGAAAAATCGACGCCACGTGACCTCAACACTAAGCCAGTGTTGAGGTCACGTTAAGAGGGAGGAAGGAGGAGTAGGGAGGAGGAGGAGGAGAAGGAGGAAAAGGAGAAGGGAGGAGGGAGGAGGAGAGGAGGGAGGAGGAGGAGGGAGGAGGATGAGAGGAGGGAGGAGCTTGAAGGATGAGGGGAGGAGGAGGGAGCAGGAGGAAGGAGGGGAGGAAAGTAGCAGGGAGGATGAGGAGGGAGGAGGGGTATGCCCTCCCCTCAGTACCCTTCCTCCTCCTCCTCAAGAGCTGCGCTCTAATTCGGCGTTACAGGCAGTTGTAAACTGCTTTCATTTTTTCATCACGTTCATTCCTCACGTGACGTCGCGTTTCACGTGAGCGTTGTGAGTTGTTTGAAATTCCCGCGCGCGGTCATGGAGCTGTGACGTCGTAACCCTATCCACCAAACAGAATTTTAGCCTCCGCGATTTTCTTGTCACGCCAGTAACACCGGCCTTTCCGCGGCACGAGCTCCTTAACGCTGTCGCGCTAGAATACTCGCCTTCGAGCATCGCGTAGATGCTTCAATATTCCTATTTTTGTGTCTTTCTCCCATAAACTTTCGTGTATTGTCTGGTGTCAAGCGGTGGCCGCCGGTAGTGCCAACGAACAGCTCCCGATCTGCGATCCAGCCTGCTACAATAAAGATCGGCCGTTAGACAACCCGAAAGCGTAGTCTAGCCACTGATCTGACCTAACCAGTGATCCACATATCTACGAACGCTTTCATTGATTATGTCTGTGGCAATGCGACATTTTCATGTCCCCCCTGTGTATTTCTAAGTGTTGTTTGTAACAACCTCTCCTTGATAACGAGGTCCTCGTTATAAGATTTTTTTATAATTGATGTTTCAATATTTTTTACACATTAAACCAAATTCACACCGTAGTGCATGAATACGCGCTTTCGTGATCTATCTGTTTCACTGCACTTCAGCATGTTATTCCTGACTAGGTAAACACCAGCTTTTGTCGACCAAGCGTGAGCACGCGAATGCCATATTTTATAGTTGCTATTTAGTCACAAACTGTTGAACTAATTCGCGTCGACTTAGTTACGGTACTAAACATACAATCGTTCCAATTAGTACAGATTTGAGAGCACGGCTCTCAGAGTTAACATTTATGTCGAGTTTAGTAAGGCTTGAGTCATGTAACGTGAACCACGTCAAGTGGCGGCCGATGGCGTAACGATTATTGTATTCAAATAGGCGGCACCTCGAATTTAAAGTACTCCATCCAGAGAAGCCCATTTTTCTTGTGATTATTCCGAAGTATTGCGCTGTGAAAGCTTTGGTGGACGCATGGAGCAAGAGGCTATATATATTTATTTAGTGATTCGTCGTGAGTACATTTCGGGCCTGTTCAGTATACCAATCACAACTGCTGCAAATAAATTATCATATTTCTTTCTTAAATTTTAGGCCATTGTGCACGTCTCAACAGCATTCGTCAACTGCGATCATGAGACGTTGGAGGAGCGACTATACCCTCCAACAGTAAAGCCGGAAGACATTATCACGTTAACCAAGTAAGGCTCTCATAAATATGTTTGTCCGCTATAACAATATTCATCAGTGTAATAATCGTAAATATTTGCTTCATCTCTGAACCGACATGATGCCACACATTTTTCTGTTATCAAGGTTTTCCCGCGTATGGGAAATTTTTTTTAAGGATCGAAACACATGTATTTGATAAGGTAATCTTATAGCAATACTGACCATTCCGCGTTCGTATTTTCTAAGAAAATGTGCGCTGACGCCTTTTTACAATATATTGTAAAATTTGAACTGGACAGTAAAATTATAATTGCGAATTTACAAAGGAAGCAGTGCTTCTCCCGTTCGTTTCAAGGACGTAACCGCGCGATATTCACTTAGTGCAAAAGCGATAATAGGCAGGTATAAAATGTTTGAGTGAATCTAGGAATATTCTAAAGAATACAGAAAGCGTAAGTGTCTGCACTGAAAGCAACAATAACATTACTTCCACTTTGGAAAACCTCCCAAGAAGGAAGCAGAAATATATTGTGATTAGTAAAGCTCATTTTAGTATATCCTTTATTGTTTTACACTTAATTATGCGATTATAGTTCCAAACATTATTAACAGTATACAACTAACGATTATCCCAATAAAGTGAAATAAAATCGTCTATATCCAGCTAAGGTATGTTTGCCACAAGTAAGCAGTTTTGAAGAATACAATTTAAGTTAAAGTCACATTCTTGGAGCCACACCTTAATGTACATAAAAATGAATTAATGCAATCAATTTTATAATGCATTTATTTAAAATATTTTTAATAAACATTTTTGAGGCATCAACGTTGCAGTCTTTGTGGAACCGATTGTTCTGACAGATCGGTCGGGGAAGAGCCAGTAGAAGCATTAGTTACTTTATTCTTTTACTATAACATACTTTGACGTTTCTCAAGCCACAGGTTCGTCGTCTCAAAAGCTGCAGGTGTGAATAATTATATAGAAGAAATAAGCACTCTCTTAATGAAGAGGCTGATGAGTGACGTTGTAGAGGCCATGTTTTGTACCAGAAAAACCTGACCTTTAGAACTAAAGCGCTTTTAAATCTGAAGTGTGCACCACGGCTACTATGTCTCAAACCAGGATATCCCCGCTACGTGCATAACGAGAAGCGAGACTTTGGGATTGCTGAAGCAAAAAGCAGTTTTTTCTTAACGTTGTGTATAGTTAAGTCAACATCCGTGAGTGCGGTTTTCTGGTCTAGCTCATAAACTTCAGTCTTAAAAAATGTCATTAATGCATTTTTTTCCGCACCGGTATTTTAATGGAGAAGAACAATGGACGAGGAAGATCTTGATAAACTAACACCTGAGCTTCTGGGAGCCAAACCGAACACTTACATCTTCACCAAGCATCTGGCTGAGTGGATCGTTGCAGAACACGGCCGGGACCTTCCCTTGGTCATCGTCCGTCCCTCCATCGTGTCTGCTTCATGGAGAGAACCAGTTCCGGTACGTCGCAACAAAAGCAACAATGCACTAATATTGACAACTTGGGCTGCCGCTTGGTGTGTAGCAGATCCTTCTAAAATCTGGATACGTCTTGTTGTTCAGGAACTGTCCCTTTTATAATTGCTGAGTTGAACACTGTTCCCGAAGTACCGGCCTATTACGACTTCTACACACCTTTCTACTTAAAACCCATGCGAGAAATGCTGCTTAACTGGGATGTGGACACCTGCGCGGCGTCAGATATTTTGCAGAAGAGAGCTAACTGTGCATGCGCATAATTTGGATGGCAGCGCGGAGAAGACGATTATTAAAATGATTTATGCAAGGTTTTCTTAACTTGAAATGTTAATCAAAGACTGATAGTAGATGACAAGGTGTTCCCGGAATGCTGACGAAAAAATAATCTCACTAAAAAGAGGCCGTATCATTTTCGTTAGACTTTTATTTATTCTCGTAGAACAAGATCATTTTTGTAAAATGAAACTTCCCCAGGATAATGACTAGATGCAAAATGGAATTACGTAGTGATAATTACTTCATCTTTTATAATTAATGTATTGGCACCTAGTACTTATTAAATACCCGGGACTAAGAACTACAAATACGGAATGCGCGTTCCCCGGAAAAAAAAATTAACTTGTTTGTTTTTCATCGCAAAAATAAACTACGCATCGCTGAAGACTCAACTTTCTTCAGATCTAGTGCCACTTGTCCAGACCAGATGTCAAAGTACTAGGGTTGTAGAAAACACGTTTCTTGTCCCGTCATTTTGTTTCTCGCCGTGTTATTTTTCTCTAACTCCCCCCAAAAATAGTAATTTGAAAATTAAAGTAAACTCCAACATTGATGTTTTCTTTATACAAGCATGTAATTTCTCAATCGTCGCGCAATGTACGCCTTTGTAATAGTCCGTGAAAATAGTGTCTGCATCTGACATCCGTTACAACAACGAGCTGTGATTTTATTTCCTAGTGGCGGAGAAACAAACTGCGGGAAAAATTCATACCCATTTGTGTGCGGTGTATAGAATTTGTGCAGCCGACAGGCGCGCAGTTGCACTTCAGGTGAAAATAACTAAAAAATTTGGCGATATAGAGCTGCATGATCGACCCCATTCGTAGCACCCTGCTACCACCACGAAACCGGACAAGTTGCAGTGCGCGGAGTATAATTTATTGATGCAAAGCGGCGGACCCCGACTCAATCACTGGCGCTAGAGCATTTAGTCAGCAAAGAAAGCAGTTTTCAACATTAGCGGGGTGTGGGGTGTAAGAGGAATGCAAGATGCGTTTTATCGCCAGCACGATAATGCCCGCCCTCACAAAAGTCTCCGAACGTAAGAGGACGTCGCCAACGTTTGCTGGATTGTGATCTCTCATCGACCAGATAGATCCGATGTGTCACCGTCAGTTTTTCATATCTTCGGGCCACTACAGGGTGCACTTCGCTCAAAAAGGTTAGCGAACAACAATGGCGTGACTTGTGAAGTGAGAACATGGCTATACTTGAGCCGAAAACGAGCCGGTACAAAGGAAGCGTTTACGCCCTTCTTTCACGCTAGCATAAAGCCGTAAAACTAAGCGAAGACTAAGTAAAAATGGCGTGCATGAAAGAAAGCTGCAGTAGTATTCGGTGTGGATTTAATCTGTTTTTAATAAAGTCTTCCAGAGAAAAAAGTGGGGCATTACTTTCTAAGCTACGCTGATATAAGCATTGTTATATTGTTCAAAACTTAAAGTGGGTTTCTCAATCTTTAAAACGAGAACGGGACCCGTTCTTTGTAATTTGCATCATTCAACCTCACCTATTCCCGGTATTTGTCGGCCACCATTTTACCATTAAAAATTAAAAAAAAATGCTTATAACCTTTGTATAAGATACCGATTTGTTGTGAAAGTTTGGTATCCGGACTAGACTGATAGCGCTAAATTTGGACAAAAACTCAGCGTTCGATGATGCATAGTTTTTTCTTGCAATTGAAAAACAAAACTCAATAATTTTTTGGGGGGGACACACTTTCAAACATTTTGTATAGAAAGCTCATCGAAAAAACGTAAGCTACTCAAAGTCAGATTCAAAACGCATTGATAGAAGTTTAGTCCTTCACTTGTCTTTCTTATTGCCATCATGTCGACTAGCGTGTAGCATCAGGATATACAAAGATATTGCACCATACTCGCTTGCGCAAACTAGATGTTTGAAGTTTTCAAATTTATTTGGTGAAGTGGTAGTTGTGGTAGAAGTGGTAGTAAATTGGTTGAATTTCAATACATAATAAAATAACTTTAGAAGGTGAAAAATAGGAGACATTTTGAGTTTACCACTTGGACATATTGTCATGTATGTAATCCAGGATAGTCAACTTTGGCACGCAAAATGTAGGACATAAAAATACTAAAATCGTATCTTTTATAGAGGGACAAAATATAAAAATGGGAGGGCACTGATATTCCACCTTCTCATTTGTGCCAAGAGTACTATCGGTATGATACGCTGTATTAGGTGAACATGCCAGAAATTGAAAGTCTCAGATGCAGACACTTCAGTCAGAATGTATAATTAACAAAAACTTATCGCGTGCTCTAGCACAATTCGGAAGAACTTATCGTTAGATGTGCTGGAAGGCTTGCGTGTAAAGAGATGTCTCATGTTTGAAATATATCTTTTTTGTGCAACATAATACCCAAGTTCTAAGTATTAATGTTATCACAAAATCCCTCATAAGAGGAAGAACTTGTTTTTTTTGTGAGTTTTTATTATTTTTAAAGGTTTGAAACTAGTTCAAATTAAAGTTTTATTTCAACTTACTTCCAGATTTTTAACACTTCATTAGTCTCGAAATAAACGAAGTCATAATATTTTTTATTTTATTTATTAATGCAGTTGCATTTTTATTTAAATTAGAATTATAGGAAACATATATCTGTGTTACGCGGTGATTTTAAAGACTGCTGATTGATACACGAGGGGCGTTCATAAAGTTCGTATTATTGTAACGAAGGAATAAAGATTCAGCAATCAAACTCGAGTAGGAGTTGAGACTTTTCTTACATGTTCGCCACCAAAAGTTACCCACTTTTTCCAGCGATGCACCACTTGCCGGAGGCTATTGTTATAGAACTCCTCATTTTGAGCGTCCAGGAATCCTCCACTTGAGCAATCACTTGGTCGCCGTCTTTAAAATGGTTTCCTTTTATTTGGCCACACTGGAAGCGTCTGCGCCATTTAACGAAAGTGTCATAAACTGGGGTGTTGTCCCCAAACAACGCTCCCAGATTGGAATGAATATCATTGGCATTGCTACACTTCAAATGAAAAAAAACGGATCACTGCATGTGCTTGGCACCGACGGGCGGTGCCATCTTTCTTTCGACTCCCTAGCGGCGTTCCGAGCTACTATAGCATGCTATGTTTATACTCTGCGGAAAGTAGAGGGACGCGCGCTCATATTGATGCCTGTTTTGTTCTGTTTTTATTAATTATTTTTGCGCCGATATTACGAACTTTATGAACGCCCCTCGTACAGGGTGTTTCACGAAAAGTGGACAGCTTCGATATTGCCAAAACTACGTGTCGCAACAAAAAAAGGCTTGTGTCGTTTTGGTCCTGGGCAAAAGGGCCCATTTAGGAAAATTGTTAAAGTTCGGGATAATTGAGGGCATGGTTTTAACTAGAAAATTCCTCTGCATGATGGAAAAACAGTAAATCAACAAATCGCAGAACGATAGATGGTGGGCGCAGCATTTTATGACTTTCTGGAAAACCAGCACAAATCCGACGGGTTTTAAGTTTCGGTTTGCAACTGGAGCGCTTCTCTGCCCCGGCGGCACCGCGCCCCGTGGAGAAATAGTGCAACCAGCCTCTGCTGCGTTGCGCGAGGACAGCGCAGCAGTGGTTGGTTGCATTATTTCTCCACAGGGCGCGGTGCCGTCGGTGCCGTGATGCGCTCCGATTGCAAACAGAAACCTAAAAACCCGTCGAAGTTGTGCGGTTTTTCAGACAGCCGTAAAATGCTGCGCATGCCTTCCATCGTTCTGCAATTTAATGATTTTGTGTTTTCCGATGATGCTCAGTGATTTTCTAATTACCGTAAAACCAAGCGCTTAAGCACAATATTAAAAACGTTAATTACACAAAAATAATTAACGACCTAATTATTCCAAACATTAATTGTTTTTCTAAATGTGCCCCTCGCCCAGGATCAAAACAACACAAGCCTTTTTTTTGTTGCGACACGTAGTTTTCGCAATATCTAATTTGTCCTCTTTTCGTGAAACACCCTGTAGATCTTGCTTTTGTGATCCTTTTTTATTTAAGCTCAATATAAATGCCCATGGAAAGCAGAAAAAATGATAGACAAGTGGTGAATACAATTGTTTTGGGCATAAGGCTTGATTTTAACAATCTGTCAGATTGGTGCGATTAACATTATAATTTAAATCACGATTTAAATCATCTTTAGTTTTATCTTATACCTTGAGTAGGCACCAGCTGAGCTACATACCTGGGAGAGAATTTCTAACTTTTTCTTCCTGGACTGCAATCAGGAAAAGCAGTCTTTCTTGTAACACATTCTGAACATAAATATACACTTTTTTTTGGTTGAACCTGAGATCTTAAAGTCTTCACTATGCAGCCTGACTAAATTAGGATGACATAGGAAGTAAATCGGAACAGTTTGTGTTAAATGTAGCCCACGGTTGTTACTGGGAATTGGAAAATAATATTCGCTGGCATTTCCATAGGGCTGGGTGGAAGGATTACAAGGAGTAAACCTGTTGGTGGCTTCAGTGAGTATGAATTGCTTGCGCACTCTGAGAAATAAAATTTTATTTAAATGCAGGAATCGGGTGGTACATATAAATGCAATGCTGTCTTGAACAACGTCAGTTAAATTATTTTATTATTGACAGTAAAAAATAAATAAAACCATCAGCTCTGCACATTCTAAAACCCGAATTTGACAAGAATCTATTCTAAGTTGCCCATTTAATTTTGCAAATATCGATTGAAAACTACTAGCATCAAAATTACAAATATAAAACAATATTTTTAGACTTTTGTTTTCTAGATCTATTTTTAAGTCAATGTGAAAAGATAGCTTTCAAGGGGCAATTGAAAAAGTTTGCGAATAAAACAGGATCAAAGTGAAAAGGTTTTTGTCTACCATGTTTTCGTGTGCAAACGACATTTTCGTACCTTTACACAAAAAATGGTCTTGGCTCCTAATTTCACGCTATATATTTTTGTTTTATATTGTAATAATTGATTGAGACAAAATTTGCTTCCCTGATTTTTTACAAAAGCAATGCTCCTCCTGGCTGGGTGCTGGTGGAAAGACAGCACACAATTTCACAATTCAGTTCAACTGAAATTTGATTGGATTGGATTACTGACACCCTGACTACTTCTACTTTCAATGTTTTAGCGCAGGTTATGGCACAGTCGCGTATATGAACTACAATTTATTTAAAGTTCATGCAAAGTTTAAAGTACCACACAGCTTGTTGTATAGTAATCAAGGGTCATGAGTTCTTAATATATCAAGGCAAACTCTTGCCTTCATTTTAAACCAGAGACAAGGGAATTCTAAAACATAGACTTAACAACGAAGTCTTAACTTTGTTGTTCTTCCCTTTTTCTAGATATTGTTTTGGGCTTACGATTTATGCCATACACCAGCTTGTCTGCGTTTTTTGCATTTACTCTCGTTTCACTTTCAAAAGCTTCACCAAATAAAAACAAACAAAAAGCAGAGCTTATGACAATTAGATAGAAGAACGAGATGTGGTAAAATGCAAATAAATTTATGTTCTTCCTAATGTCTTATCAGGCATGTGAATATCAGCCTAACCATATATCGTAGAGAATAGAAACGTGGACTTATTTCAGAGTAACCTAAGTGTGTATTTACGGACGTAATTGTTCATTATAGCTATCTGAGATACTTTAAGTTGGTCAAAATGTCACGTTAAATAGCTTATGAAACGTTGCATTCATTGCTTTCTATGTGCGCTTCCTATCGTGCTCCATTGCTTCCTATGGTATAAAACTGCTATACAGGGTATGGTGTCTTCTAGGGTTTACAAATTAGAAGAAAAAAAAACGTGAAAGCTACACCAACGAAGTTTGTGCAGGCGAGTTATACGTTCAGAGGGACATAGTACAGGGGATAATTGTCGCGACAAGCCCAACATTTAACTGAAAATGATTAATTACCTTTAATTAGAGAAAATAAACATGTATGGTTTCGAATGGAAAGATGCTGAGCGTCAATGGAAAGGTCTAAATCAGTAATATTCAGAAGTCTTCGAGCTTGTGAGAAGCTGCAGTAGAGCGCTGAAGTTACTACTCGTGCAGCAGGCACGGGTGGGTAATCGCACCGGTAGTCTTTCGTCCGCTGCACGAGTGGTAAATCTAGCACTACACCGTGCTTTCCACGTGCTGCAATTATTTCCAAAATTGTTTTTTATGACGCTCAGCCAGACTCTAACTGAAACAATGTGTTCATCTTTACTAATTAAGACGCTAAATAATATATCTAAGTTTTTTAGCAGACTTATTGTGACAATTAGGCACCGATACTATGAGCCCCTGGCCGTTTAGCTCGCCTTCGAGAACGAAATTTGTGTAGCTTTCATGGCTTTTTGTAAACAGATCTGAAATGCCCAAACAAACACCCTGTGTATTCAACTGCCGCTGTTTAACACAGGGTGGGACAGGCGTGGTAACAACCATCGTTGGAGACAAAACTGCAGTCATGGACATCATTCCGGTAGACGTCGTGGCCAACGCACTCATCGTCGCAGCTTGTCAGGCGCCGCAACGAGACAGGTAGGACATATTTAAAGCTGTCAGGACACAAATAGCGGCCATGGTCTCTCATGGTCACCCAAATAGTACAGCGCGTTCACCTTCCCAAAAAAGAAAATAGAGCATTATTTTTTTACCGCGAAAATAAACTATGCATTGACGAACGCTCATTCGCTGCCGAAATGTGGCGTTTGCGGTACGAAGCAGGTACCAATGTTTACAAATCAACCTATATTTATATAAAAAGTTGATGATTTTCTCAAAACTTCAATGGGAAAATGGGGCCTGTTTTTGCCCGTTTTATGTAACTGGCGCCATTCAGCTTCATGTATTCGATAGCTCCGTCCGCCTGCACTTTTTCATTAAACATTTATAAAATCGGTCGTAACCTTTGAACAAAAAATCACGGTTTGTTCAGAACTTTGGCACCTGGCAAGGATCGCTCGCGCCACGCTTGGGCGAAGAATGAGCGTTCGGTGACGCGTAATTTATTTTTGCGTCGATAAAAAAAAACGTAATTGTTTGGGGGATGAAGTGACACCCTGTACATAGCTTTGAGGAAACAGAAATTAAGATTTATGGAATGGGTTACTTCAAAGTGTTCAGTTAGTCCCCGAATGAGCATGGCATCGATTTGGCTGAATGGTTATAACGGATCCTTCTCGAGAAACGAGCGCCACCTGGGGAGTTGTCTGCAAACTACAAATGAAGTGCAGTCAGAATACATTGGCATTGTGTCGTAGTATTCATCTGGTGTGCTTTCTATGCCCCATACTACCGATATTAAAAAAAAATTCATAAAAATCATGCGCCATTTTACTCTGTGAAGGTGGATTACCAGCGAAGTTGTTATGCCCACGACACAGATGACACAAGATGTTGCGTATGCTCCATTAAAGTTCCCCAATTTAGCAGCATGGTACCGTCGTATTTTTATGCCTTGTCCGCCCACGACCTTCGTCATCTTGTCTGGTTTGCCGCATGTGCTTCGTGTTTTGTTCACGATCTTCATCGGTGGAGTTTGCCGTCCCCCGGCGCCGTTGACATTCTCGTTGCCGTTCCCACCGTTGCTCTTCGTAGGCGCGTTTTCCTTCAGGGGACCGGACTATATTGACTATATGCGGCTTCCCATTACGACGAGAGAAGTCAAATAGACCTATTGGTAAATTACCGAGCATCAAGGAGAATGCAGGGTATTGTGTTCCACGTGCCGCACGTGTCGTCGTCTTCAGCAGTAACCGTTGTAAAGCAAAAGCCCCAAAGAAATTGCATCTTGCACACACGTTCGTCAACACTTTATTTTGATTATTTACTTTACATATTTTATACGGGAAGGCGTGCGTGCTGCTCGTGTGGCGGTGCGAGCGTAGAGTTTCAGGTCACGAACACGAAAAATGCACGGAACCCTAGCCATAACCAGCTTCGCTGTGAACACCACTGGTACTCCAAAACACCTTCCAACGTTTTTATTTTTTCAATTTTAATTATTAGACACCCTGTGGAGGTAAAGGACAAACCACCGTATTTTTTAAAATCTTCTCACTACCTTTTGCGCACTGAACACCTTTTGCTCTCCTAAACAGGGTTCATGCCACGTATGACATTATGTCTTACGGATAAACTGCTTTTCTGTGCCAATCTGCTTGTATTCCAAAGCTGTCCCGCAGTGTGCATAAACACAACATTTTCAGTGCGGAACATTGACACACTAGAGCCATGCCCTTCTTAATGATTTTTGTATGGGCCGAACTATAATCCGGAATACCTCTTTTGTTCTGGAAATTCTTTCCGGGTTTTCAGTACGCTGAGGTAGTAAAATTTCTCCATATAGGCGTTTGGGAATGTGTAGAGACTTTAGTGTCGATGTGAAAGATCTATTTTACTCTTTGCCACACGACCGGCTCTGGCCTTGCCTTTCATACCTTAATAAGTTTGCCAGATATTTAGCGGACATTATAGGAGCGCTTCAACTGCATTATTCTTTGCAACCAAACAGAAGCACGTCGCAGGCGCCATTCGAGCAGGATCCACCGGTGTACAACTGCGCAAGTGGCGCCATCAACAAGATCCTGTACAGCGAAGTTGCGCACCTTACCACCAAGATGGGGCGAAAGCACTTTCCCAAAACACTCTGCGGTCGTCCAGGAATGGACATGACGATGAGCCAATCCTACCAAGCCGTCGCCGTCTTTGTCTTCAACTATCTTCCGGCCCTGTTTTCTGACCTCGTGCGGCCAAGGAAAAACCAGAATATGAGGTTGGCATTCTATTCATTACGCACGTCTTTCATTTCTAATTTAGTGTGCTGATACCCCTGATGCTAGTTAAATATGTTTCCTTCTCGGATTTTCTGCGTCTATATACTTCGCTTGCGTCGTATAAGTGAAAGTTTTAGTAGATCGTGTTTTCAGGCCACGCTACTTGTAGCAGGAGCTCGCGCTGTCATTTCGATGCATGCTCTGAAGCGCGCGCCGAAGCGGTAACACCCTCTTAAAAACGATCTACTACAACTCTTTATTATGTTTAGAACGAAGCTAAGCGTCGTAAAACAAGCAGAAGACGTCAGCGCCTGCACTTAGAAAACTCAAACAATCCCCGAATGTGTATTTTGGTAGCATATTTTACGCGGTGCCATTTTAAAGATCAGCTCTCTTCCTCGAAAATATGAGATCAATAAAACTGGCCGTGTCATCCGCGGACATTAGCGCAGACGGCCGAGTTAACAAGAATTGTAATTAGCTTGTGGAGCCACCACCTTGTAGGCGAAGCAGGCAGAGGACTAACAATTTGGCCTGCTCGCTGCACCTATCGGAAGAGTCCGTCATAATTCTAGGCACCGTGGTCTTGCTACATAAGTCGAGCGGCATGTGGGATGTCTAGGTTGGAATGCTGTGATGCTAGGATGATCTAATCTCTTAAGCGTAAAGCAACGATGATTAAATATATTAAGTCTATGGTTTTACGGTGGGACGGTAATAAGCTTGTTGGGTGCGCCGACATTGTACACGGAACTCAAGCCAGAAGCCAGAAGTCTAAATATTATTATTGATCCGTGCTGTATATACAACCATATGAAAATGACCGAGCACATTTAAAGGGGGAATGGCTGAATTTAACTGACACGCTAAATTGTTTACTTCCATAAGACGACAAACTCCAATAAAAATAATGACCGCATCTCCACGTGGTGAATGATGTTGATTGGGGCGAAGCTCGGGTGGTGCTTGTCTGCGTAGACGCTGAGCCGCAGCATGCCGAGCCTTTCGTTCGTTTTCATCTATGTTAGAAAGAGAATGTGTGGCATGGAACGTGGTTATATACGCATTTGAGCATTTGACCACAGCGCCCTCTCGTCTATAAATGTTGAGCCAATGCATGCAAAGTTTAATGCGATTATATACGCATTTGACCGCAGCGCCCTCTCCTGTGTAGACGTTGAGCGGCTACATGCAACGTTTCATCCATGACATCCCCAGCTCTTGAGTTACTACCACATCTCAAAGCCTCCTACTCGTCCCGCAGTCGTGGCCGAGTGGTTAAGGCAATGGACTAGAAATCCATTGGGGTCTCCCCGCACAGGTTTGAATCCTGTCGACTGCGCAAACATTTTTTCTTTTTATGTGAGCACGGACGGACGGACGGACGGACGGACGGATATGGCTAGACCCTAAGGAGCTTCGCCCCTAAAAGTGATTTCTTAAAGTCATTTTCTTCAGGTTTTATTGCTTCTGGTTTCTATCACATTTAGTTTTCACATTGCAGAATATCTAAAGCAAACATTTAGCGTATCATGGACACTGGCTATAAGGATATGGTTTTTAAAAGATTGCGTCCGCATGAACAGAGCCAAATGCATAATACTGTCCATCATACATGGTAGCAATGCTGCGGTAGTAGCAAATGGTGAAGATTCTGTTGATGATGATGATGTGGTATCAAATATGATGAGCGACGTGCCGATGCCTTTTTGGCTCTGCTTGATTAGCACCCTTGTATTGTAGCATGTGCTGCGATCGGTATTAAAGGGATCATAAGGTCGATTCTAAGTGTTTTTAGAGACGGATGTCTTGCGAATTGGTAAGGATTTAGCAATATGCTCAATCGCTTTATACAATTCTGAAAAGCCTATTGTTTTTGAGCAAAATAAAACGACGAACCGGAACTCTCATTCTGCTTCACTGCTATGCAACTCTCCTAATTGGAAGGGACGTCGACAATCAACTGTCGGTTTCGGTAGAATTTAGTGGTCATGAGCAAGTCGGGGGCCGTGACTTGTAGCTTTGCTTTTCGTGTTGAGAACGTTGCAACACGCTGAGGCTATGAGTAACGCAGACGTTCGGGCTGCGTACGCCGCTTGCCAAGGTACTCCTTGAATTGATTGACACGCTTCACGCGAAGCACAGACGAACCAACGACTCGCGGCTGTTTGTCGACGCAACGCAGTCAAACGAACTCAAACGCAGCCGTGTGAATGCACATTATATGTTGTTGACATTGTCTATTGCCGGTCGCGTTGCGAGCAGCGCAATCGCGTTACGAGGAACAAGAACTGTTGGTTATCGCTGTTACGTACCATGTGAGACTGAACACCGTGATAGGCTTAACCCAGACGAGAATATAGCTTTGCTAATCCAAGACATGACGCATGTATGGTCCTGCTCGAGGTGGCTAGGCACAAAAGCGAAGCAGGCTTGTGCTCCCGCAGTGGCGTTCGCCGATGTCCTCGGGACCGTACATTCGCCCACAAAACTACACTACATGACTGGCAGAGAAAAGTCTTGTTGGTTGAAAGGCTTGATGGATGTGCAGGAAATATCGCGGCGTGCTATAGGATGCCTGATAGAAGCTTTCTGAGATAGACTTGGAGGAGCACCGGAACCTGAAGGGTGTTAGCCTTTCCCAGTTCCTGCAACTGCCTTCTCGTGTGAAACCAAGGATCGCGCGACAAATCGAACAAAACACAATTATGCGTCATATTTGCTTTTTTGACTAGAAGAAAGTGTATGTAAATTCCACACCAAACGCTTAAGTCAATCCACGCCCAATATTTGCGAGTGAAAGGCGTTCGACTATATCAAATTTCCCTGTACGTGGACTGAAATAATGCTTTATTTTTTGGTGCTGTAAATCTTATTGTGAGAAAAATTAATGTAGTCATTGTCACTCGAATAAAAGAAAGGAAAACATTTTTAGTTTAACAATTCACGATATAAAACGCGGACGAGTGGACTCTCTCCACTTTGGCCAATCATCTGGTAAGCCTCAGTTGACGTCACTCTCTACGTCACTCAAAAGCTGTTTTTTTTCGCACTCTGGTGTCGCTGTTACCGGTACCGGCGTGAATATTGCTGGATGTGTTAAATTAATTTATGCTAAATTCGTGTTAAATTATCAGTTGAAGACGTTACAACCCCCTCTCTCTTTTTTGTGCCACCTCCTCTCATGCGAAGGAGAGCCTCTTCACCGCTTCGCGCCATCCGTTTTATTCGATAAGAGATGTATTTTTTTACCCTTGACAGAAAATATTTATGAATGTTTGAACCACCTTTCTGAAACACTCACTTGAAACTGTCTACAATGAAATAATCTAGAACCTAATACTGTAGATAGCAATTCTAATTAGGCTCGTATTCGATCCGAATGTGTTCATTGTCTCTCATAAAACATGTAGTCTGAGAGAAAATTTATTTAATGCTTAAAAGTTTAGGCTCTTTTACATTGCTGCCTGGTAACCTGCTGATTATTATTTGTACATACAGGATGGTGGATATTTTGAAGAAGTACCAATATTTCTTTTTCACTACACGCTTCTTCACAACACGTGGCTGGAAATTTTCAGCCGACAAGTTTATTCAGCTCCATGAAAATAACACCCCGCTGGACAAAGAGGTTTGTATTGAATCATTCATGGAGGCTTCAGTTCTCTCGCCTATTTCTTTTCAGAGCTTGCAATTTAGTGGCATCGGGAACGAGGAGGAGGGGCGACGACCGCCCCACTTGAGACATTAAAGAAATCTAATGTAAGCATTACGCAGGAAGGGCGGAAAATCTCGCTCACCTACCCACAGCCACCACCGTTGCCGTGCCCCCCCCCCCCCCTTTCCTTTCTGTCTAAAAAATAGTAACGACGGGCCTGCTCGTAATGAGGCGCTAAGGTATAGCTATAGGGTCGCACAGATCAGTTTTGTTTCTAGACGCCTTTTAAGTTTACACGACTATAAAACTTGGTCCCGGGACCTTTTCCTAGCGTAATTACTGTGCGCCGGATTACCTAGACCAGGACGCTCCAATCGTTTAGGCTAAGGGGCCGGATTGAGTATCTGTCGCTGTCTCGGGGGCCGAGATGTAATTAACTAAATGCAAATTAGAAAGAATATATGTCAACTTGCTCGGCAGTTGTGTTGGATACGTGAAACATTCTTGCATCGCAAACGTTTAGCGATACTTTGATCCTGTCTCCACGGAGCATGGTAAATGACGGGCTGGGGCAGGTCACCTGCCGATTTCAGCGGGTAAACTGATTATGTACAGGTCACATGACGTCGATTTTCCCGCTAAATCTAGCGGGGAAAGGAAATTTGACGTGACATCATGTCAAGTGATGTCACTATTTCCGCTAATTTTAGCAGAAAAACTGAGTTTGTGTATAGGTCACGGGACATCAAGCCACGTGACATAACTTTCCCCGCGAAATTTAGTGGGAAAACGGATTTGACGCTGAGGTCACGTGAAGTAAATTTTTCTGCAAAATCTAGTGTGGAAACTGAATTTGTGCATTGGCCACGTGACACCTCGCCACGTGACGTCATTGCTTGCTGCTAAATTTATAGGGGAAACTGAATTGGTGTTGATTAGTCATGTGCGAATAGTGGATTTTGAGCTCGAAGCGAATTCGAAGCGAATCGTGGTTTTGGTGGAATATTTTCGGTTCGAATGTCGAATAGTTTTTCCGCGCCTTTCACTACCATTACATACCGCTTAGACAAAATTCGAGCTAAACTTGTGAAAGTTGTTCCGCTTGTTTATTGATAAGCTAAGTTGAATCTATCCATATTTATGAACTGTAACCTCAGAAGGTCTGATGTCTTAGGATGGTAAGTAAACATGGGATTTGACATAAAATGAGTCCTATAGAGATGGCCAACTATACTCAATTGAGGGAATTTATAAATCTTGCTATATAAGATATTCTTTCTTTAATCTTGATTTAAAAAGAATGAATCACGCATGATGAACGCAGGTTGTAAGGGCATCTCTTCCTAACATAGTATACTCTTGGACAACTGTCAGTTTAATTTTGAAACTTTTACTAAAATGTAGATATACAGATTCACAAATTAAACTTGCGGAAGAAAAACGAGAACGGACCGACAAACACAAACTTCCAACTGGCAACAACCGTCCCTTCTCGTTTTTCTTCCGCAAGTTTAATTATCTCTACCAACCCGCTCGTTCTGTCCTTTCATTCACAAAGTTTCCATATATTTTCAAATACAGCCGGCACGCGTGCACGATCCCACTTTAATAT
>JAZHYW010022321.1:0-41282 GCA_037355805.1 Ixodes ricinus | reverse complement strand
GACCCAGTCGATTCTGGTTTATCGGAGTCAACATTCAAGTGTAAAGGTGAAGCATGGCGAAAGGCATGCTGTTGCCCGACATGTAGAACGGCAAAGTCCAAGGGAAGTCAGAGCGAGAAACAAGAGCAAGAAGGATGCACCTCTGCAGCTGCAATCCTATGCACAAACCAGAGACTAGGTTCTCTGATGAAATTAAAGACACTGTCTCGGCGATCGAACTCTCGGTGAATACGATGTCGGCACAGTACGATGAAATCCTAAAGCGCATGCGTCAACATGGCAGCGACGATAAAGGATTTAGGGAAAAGGGTGACAAGCCTTGAAAGCCGCGAGAAAGAGGTAAATGTGCAACAAATGGCACAAGACATGAACGCACTCGAGTGGCAATCGAAAGCGCTAAATCTCGAAATATTTAGAATTCCGGTCACTGAACATGAAAATTTTCACACTCAACTGATTCAACTGGCAAAAAAAAAAAAACTGAATGTGCCACGCTTTCCGAGAACGAGATGGTGGCCTTGCACCGATTGCCAGCTCGACCAGTTAAGCTACTCGGCATCATTTTTTTTTTGTTTTTCGCAACAGTCAACTCGTGATATGTGGCTCAATAAAAGGAAAAGACTCGACCGAAAAGGAAGGGACGGTTATATTCTTGAGAATATGACAAGGAAAACCGTGCCCTCTTCTGGGAAACCAAGAAATGGGCGAAGGATAATGACTACCGCTACTCGTGGCACAAGAATGGAAAGATCTTCTTGAGGCGAAAAGAAGGCGACGCAGTTTGTTGTTTTCATGTGCGAGGCGGACCTGCAACGCCTGACCTGAGCAATTTTGTGACTTTTTTGTGGCCTTTTTCGAAATGGCAAAACAAACTTATTTTGTTGCATCTCAACTAAAGTCTTACCATAGGAGATGAGTTTTGGTTTCTTTTAAGTGCATTCATTTAAATACTTGGTCCGCCCGAAATAAAACAGTTCAGCTTGGTTTGTTTTCTATTAGTTTTCTTTTTTGTTCGATGTTATTATGCTATCAGAGACGTGTTATACTGATGAGAGTGATTTTTTTGAGTTGCCGATGTATAAGAGCTAATTTTTGATCAGGTCAACTGGTCATGGAGGTGGCGTGTCGTGAATGGTTAGGAGAAATTCCTCCGGCTAAATGCTAGAAGAATTATCATGTGTTAATGAAGACTTGGAAGTGCTATCCCTGCTTGTAGATCGTAACATCCTCTCGGTATTTTACAGGCCACCGGGTGGATGCACTACGCCATTTTTGTTTTCTTTTCTAGATATCTATTTCAGTTATGCTAATGAGAACAAGTATAACATTATCATGGGGGGTGATTTTAAAAATATGCTTTTGGATAGCCCTGCAAGAAAACTAATGGACTTACTGATTAATGTGTTGGTTGTATTAATGCGGTCATTTTTTTCTACTAGAATCACATCGAGTTCGGCGACATTGTTGGATTTGTTCATCACAAGTTATAACCTACCATATCTCAAATCAAGAATAATCACTACTGACATAAGCGACCACCTAGGTGTCTTTACGTGTATAAAGAAACAGCTTAAAAGTAATAATTTTTTTACGTTTAGGCAGGAGCTTTCTTGCCTGGATTGGACTGAGGTGTATGAAAATGAGGATACAGATGAAGCGTACAATGTGTTTTTGAAATAAATTACTGCTGGTATATATGGAATGCTCCCTATATAAATCAGTTAAGCTACCAAGAGAAATTCGTAGCTATAGATTGTTCCAGAGCTGAAAACAAACATATTGTACAAAACGTTTGTTAAAACGAGAGAGCCTGAAAGTCTTAAGGTCTTCAAGGTCTGCCGTAAAAAACTTACAAAATAATTAAAGAGTGCCAGAGAAAGATATTTCAACAACTAATTTCTGTCAACACCACGACGAACGGACATCACGTGGACAAAGCTTAATAATGTTCTTAATCATTCACCTGAATTGAAACAAATAGAGTAAAATATGTGCAGATGGTGCAGAACTAAAAGAGCGACAGCTAGCGAACACCTTTAATAATTATTTTGTAAACTTGCCAAGAGATAAACCAGAGAAAACGCCTGTGCTTACATTCAAAGATATATATGAGTGTTCTGTATTTCTTTAGCCAGTTGTGGGAGCCGAGGTGACGCTTGCATTCTTAGCACTTAGAAATAGTAAAAGTTGTGACGCTGACGACATGTAGATAAGGCCAATAAAATACATGTTAGACATCATATCTCCCTGAATAAAGTATATTTTTAATTTGTGTTTGCAGGCCCGGGTTTTCCCGCAGAGAATGGAAATCGCAATGGTAACGGTTCTGTGCAAAAAGGGGGACAAATACGATTCGGGTAATTATAGGCCTATTTCAATTTTATCTGTTTTTTCGACGGGATTTGAGAAAATTCTGGATTCTCGTATGGTAACGTTTACGGACAAAAACAATATAATCACTTCGCCGCAATTCGGATTTCGTAAAGGCTGGTCTACAGAGCTGGTCCTTCTGGAGCAAAAAGGATACATTTTGTGTAGCTTTGAGGATAAAGAGATGACTTTCGGTATTTTCGTTGATTTACGAAAGCCTTTGAATATTTGAACCATGCCTTGCTGATAAAGAAACTTGAAAGGTACGGCTTTCACGGACAAGTGTCCGCTGTCATTTTATTACATCTTGCTCATCGTAAACAATATGTTCGTATACACGGGTACTCTTTAGATATCCAACCTATCATATCTGGCGTTCCACAAGGCAGTATTTTAGGCCCTTTTCTCTTCATTTTATATATTAATGACTTCGTGAACGTAGATGAAAATACCAAATATACCATCTATACTGACGATACAAGTTTGTTTTTCACAGGTGTGTGCTGTGATGACCTAGCACGTAGGGTGAATCAAACTCTGCAAAAGTGTAGTAGCTGGAGTCACTCTACCGCCTTAAAAATCAACGTGAACAAAAATAAGGTTATTTTGTTTAAAACACGAAGAACAAAAATGCTGTTTTTACAAGATATATAGTTTTGAATTCGAAAAAAAAGAAGTTTTGACCAGTTTTAAGATTCTTGTAGTTGTTTCCACGCAACAAATGACTTGTGATGAACATCTAAATCCTATCTTGGTAGAGCTGTCACGTTTGATTGGCATAATGCATCGTCACCGCTCTCTTTTGCCGCAAAATACTAAATTGTTAATCTATAACTTTTTATTTCGTTCACATGTACATTACTGTCAGCTCGTCTGGGGAAATACTACAATGGCAAATTTGAAGAAGATACTTATGTTACAAAAAAGAGACTACAAATAATATGTAATGTTCCATATGATTCCCTTGGTAAACCTCTGTTCACGAAATTAAATTTAATGCATATTTACAATATCTATCATTATCGGCTATGTCTAAGTTATTGGGCAGGAGATCGAACTATAGGGGGCGCTCTGACCCGTTTGTTGTCCCCATGCTCGGTGTTTACTCATCACAAGGCCTGTACGCATGCCAAGAGGCCTTATGGGCATGTCCATGTCATTTTCTACAATAGAGCGCGGGGCACAGTTTAATGTAAAAAGATACTAACAATCGACGAAACAACGTTAAGTGCCGGATCTATCCTCAGAGAATGTGAGCTTGACCCACTTCGGCTTTTGTGCTGAGCTGGGACCGTGCATGCTGCATTGTTCATGCAGGCCGGAGTGGAAACAAAAGAGCGCCTTCTCCCCCTCACCGGAGAACACGAACTCCAGCCGAACGCTGACGCCGCGTTCGGTTATTTCGGCCGAGCGTTCAGTCATTGTATTTGTTCTCCCCATCCATGTAGTTCTAAAGTTAACCGCTTGGGGCGTCACGGTCGCTCCTCCTCCCCAATAGGTCTGAAATAAAAAATAATCTTGTCAATCTTAGTGAACTAGCGTCCTTATCACTGAAATTGGCAACATACCACAGTCGTAGCCTAGACAGCTAGAAAGTCCCCAGTTGTAGAACAACATATGGTGAACAAATGCTATCCAACGTGCTTCCGACCATACTTAATTACCTTAATACTCATAATATTGATCCTTTACCATCAACAGTAAAATATATCAGATAATGTTTTTTCTTGTGCAGTGAGTTGCGTAGCAATGACTAAGTAAATATTCCACTCAATGCCCTCATTTATAAGTTACAGTTATATTCGTCAAGAATGAATTTAGTGAATGAGTAGAGTATTACATAGTCGTGCTATATATCTTGAATCTTGAACCCTTGAATGTCTTGAATATTTTGAACCCTTGAATTTGCACTTGTTTCTTTTTTACTAAACCGTCCGTTTAGCAGAGCTAATTTATTTACTACATTGGAATGTTTTATATTGAATTACTGGCCTGTCTATTTTTTATTTCGTTCGTTTGTTTACAAAGTGATACATTTTTTTGTGCGACCAGCCGCTGATGCCAGTTGGGGAGAAGGTTCAGGACTCGTCAAGCTGCACAAATTAAGTTTTTTTCCTCAGTCCTCTTATATCATGTACTTGATGGAGAAATAAACATTATTATTATTATCGTAACCACAAGGTTTGATACTACAAATGTGCAGTCCTCGTGTCATCCTTCTTTTCATATTCTATTTTATTATTATTTATTGCGTAAATTAAGCAGGTGATATTGTTGTTTGCTTCTACTATAAGCACGTTTAGGGAAGAAATTATGGCGGTAAGACGCGACCACCTCGCAATCATTTTGCTATTATTTTTATAAACTTGGTGATTTTTGTAGGCACTGACCCAACAGGTAGGTAGTTTTCTAGTAACCGTCTGGTTTTTGGCACATTTAGCACAAACAACCCCATCCCGTTATGCAGCTGACACTTTATGATCTAACCTGGTGTGCAGAGACAATGAGATAAAAAAGAAATAATTCTGCTTTATTTATAAATTCTAACCTTTTTCCAACCTCGTTTCTTTGTTATTCCAATTTAAACTTGGTTTATATGCAGAATCCAAACCTTAAATGCTGTAAGCATCTTTTTTTTCTTTTTTATTTGCTGTTGTTATTAGGCGGATTAATCTGCAGGTTTAGGCAGCTTGTTAAAGGAAAAAATCACTTCGATCGTCCTTTTCTGTGACCATATCCGCGCAAAAAGGACGGAAAAACGAAATTGACAAGCAGCAGTAAACAAGACCATGTGTCACAGTTTGAAAGAAAGGGAAATGCCGCTATTGGCTTGGGCAAAACACGGACAGAGTTCTCAATTGCCCACTTTCGCTGCGTACAACCTAAAAGTACATAAAACAATATCGCCATTTTTTGCGGTGGTCTGCGAGAAATTCTTCAGGAAAAGCACCTCTCAGTGGAACCTCTCCACCCATATGGGGATGCACACACTCGCACGTACAGATGCTTTACGCAGACGAGGGTGCGCAATGTGTGGGCGCGTATGTGCGCGTGTTGATGGGTAGAGCAATGGTATGAAGGCGGCGCCGCTGGGGACGAAAAGGAACGCCGCGTTGCTGGTCCTCTGGAAGAGCATTCGCTGCACACACACCGAACCGTACAAAACATGCACGGACACACACGTGCTTCAGCATCTATTTCTTCCCCTCTGGTTCTTCTCCCAACCCCCCGAACACGCTTCAAAGACACATGTTGCTAAAAAAAAAAAGAAGAAAATGATGGCTGGCTTGGCCCGCTTTGGCTCGTCTTGTAGACTTGAGTGCAAGGCCCGTTCCTGGCCCGGGCCGTTCATGAATGTAGCCGTGAAGCCCGGGGCCGGACCACGGGCTGGCTTGTACAAATGCAGATCTCTAGCTGCTACGCTGACGGCTCGCCGCCCCCTCACGGCGATCGACGAAGTTAGCGAAATTGCACTCGTACTGCTGTGCAGAAAGGAAGAGAATTTGCTGGAACGGCCGGAGAAGAATTCGAGTGCGCGCTTCGGGATCTCGGAGGCCATGGGAGGCTTCAGCAACATTTAAGCCTTTGTCGCTACTCCGCGCTTGACCACTTGTTGCTGAGGTAATGTTGATTTCGAAGCCATTGTAGAGGCGTTCTGCGACAAAGGTCGAAATCAAGCGCGGCTGAAACCAGCGGTCGGTAAGGTGAGCATACTTTGTTTCACCTTAAGGTACACATGCAAAGGGGGAAAAAGAGAAGAAACATTTCTTTAAACAGCCTAGATGGAAAAAGAATGTTATAAAACGAAGTTACAACGAAAACAAATATAAAATTACGGCGCAAAACAAATCTATAGTTCGCGCCTGCGACAGCCGCCGCGGGTCACGTGGTAGATCTGTGCACCCGTCGCGCTGGGCCGCGACCGCACGCTGAACGCTGTGCGCGGCCGGTTCAACGCGTTTCTCCACACAGCCGCCGCCGCCGTCGCCGCGCAAGCTCCTCTGCTCCGGGGCGCCACCGCCGTCATCTTACCGTCTCACAGGTCTATCACGTCTGCTTGCGCTTTTTCAGGAGATTCCTTTGGGCTCTAAAAGTTACTTATTAATCTTCGTTTTACAGCGGAGCTGCTAAGGGCTAGTTTCCCCAGTTTCGTGTCCATGGACAAATAAATCTCGACATAAAACTCTGGACAGCTACCGCCATCTACAAGCGACAGTGGCAACCAGACAATCGGCTTGCCGGCTGTCTGGTTGCCTTTGTCGCTCACAGATGGCGGCAACCTTTCCAGCCTTTCCACCCTTTCCTTCCTTTACCTTTGTCTCCGCCCTCTTTGGTCCTATCTTCCCTCCTCAAGCCACCGTTCCAGTTGAATACAGTTCAAGCGTGCCGCTTGAACTGTATTCAACTGCAACGGTGGCGGCGGTCATTTCATTTTTCTGCTAATAAAAACGCTTCAATCAATCAACTCTGGTTTTTTACCAGAGTGGAAAGGCTAAATTTCTCTAGGCGTCGTCCTAGAAGTCGTTCTCGTGAGCGCCCTAGACGTCGTCCTTGAGTTCGTCCTAGACGTCGTCCTTCAGGTCCTCCGAGAGGTTGTCCTCAGGGCGTTCCAGAAGCCATCCTAGAGGGCGTCCTCGAGGTCGTCCTAGAAGTCATCCTTGAGGTCGTCCTTGACGTTGTCCTCGAGGTCGTTTAAGAAGTCGTCCTTGAGGTCGTCCTTGACGTTGTCCTCGAGGTCGTCCTAGAAGTCGTCCTTCAGGTCGTTGTAGACGTTGTCCATGAGGTCGTCCTAAAAGTCGTCCATGAGGTCGTTCTGGACGTGGTCATAGACGTCGTCCTAAACGTCGTTCACTAGGCGTCGTCCTATAGGTCGTCCAAGAAGTCGTCGTTAAGGTCGTCCCACCATAGTACAGCTTCGCTGGTCTTCTTTCTTCACCAGAGTGGAAAGCCTGAAAGCTTTTTGTTGCACTTCAAACGAAGATAAATAAGTATCTTTCAGATACCATAGGAAGGCTTCCGAAAGTGCGCAAGCACCACGTGACAAATAGCGGCCAGTCACGTGATAAATAGCGGCCACTTTTTTGCGGCGCCTGCCGGCGTCAACTACAAATTCGTTTCGCGCCGTAAATATAGCTCTAAGAATTTTCGTTTTCGTTGTAAATTTGTTTTATGACTTTCTGTTCCCAATCAGGCTGTTTAGAAAATGCTTTTTTGCGTGTGTTCTTTAAAGGGGTATTTCGACGTTTTTTTCATAGTCCCCGATTTGCCTGAAACGTTTCTGAACAAACAAATATCGCTGAAATAGTAACCCACATATTGGGCTAAAATAAATATTTTTTGCGAAGTTATCGATTTTAATATTTTGGTCCTCACCGTGTTTTCAAAGTGAGATATCTACTTGCAACAATAAAACAGTGACGTCAGAAAAACGCAGAGGTTCACTATTTGGACTATAGACTTTTTTCCCAACTGATTACAAGTAGTTCCATGGTGTCAAATGAGTGCTATGGAATCTCGCTCCAGCACCTGCGCACCAGCGCGAAACAAATGCTCGGCATAGTCCATTTCTAGACTGCCCGCACGACCTGCAGGTCTGCCTTCCCCTGACGTTACGCTACTGAAGAACACGGGTATATTTGAATGTTGGTTTTGTCATCATTTTCACTTGCCGATTTCACAATAACAATTTTGAATTTCGCGATACTAAATAGCATTCCGGAAAGAGTAAGCGCAGGTGATCCCGAAAATATAGTTAGTTGGGGTTACTCGAAAAAGTCGAGACGCACCCAACGCTACGAGCTAATCGGACAAATCAGACAATGTCAAACTTGCACATCATGGTGTTCGTCATGTTTCTGTGGGAGTTTTATCATCGCTGAAGCAAACATAAAAACAACAATACACACAAAAAAACAAAAAACAAGCCCACTGACTTGCGCTTTTTATGCTGCCTGATCGGTCTGATTTGATGGTAGCATCGGCTGCGTCTGGACGTAAACTGAAAACAAAGTATATTAGTGTTTGGGCTTCATATAATAAGTTCCTGGGATAGCCGAGCACGCAAGCGTGATTAAAATACAACGTTAAAATCGGTGCTGCCTCAGCAATCGTTTGCCAATGAAGTGGGAATTAAGACAAGAATGCAGCCGCTGAAATTCCGCATGGGCACACAATATCCTCGACGATAGCTCAGCGTTCTTCCGTTAGATAATACTTTTGGTCTTCGGAGTCACGCGCTTGCCTAAGCTTTTTCATATCCTCGGCGACCGTACATTCATCCACGCGGGGTAAGCAGCGTGCTGGATAAATGAACTGATATGGCTTATCCGTTTGAAGATGATGACGTTTGCGTCACCTAACCCTGGCACCTCAATTCACGTCGCGTTGATCGCGCCAAGAAATGTGGAGGCCATGCGGTGAGCGAAAGGTTAGCGGAAGGAGCTGGTTTAATACTGGTGTTATTTCAAATCAACGAGAAATTTGTAGCAATATTGACTTTACAACCGAAAATAGGTTCTGAAGTCGCTCCGTCATAGGCGAGCACAATGAAGTGCAAGCACAGCAAGCTGAATTGGTCTACTGCACATACTGACTGTTCATTAGGAGGCCAGGAAAGATCCATATAGCTGAATATTTTGAGTCGTAGCTTGAGACTACTTCGAAAATCGCATGCAGTATGTTAGCATTAATAACATTTGTTCTGGTACACACAAAGTTAAATATAGTGTTTCACAGCGTTCCCTTTTAGGACCCTATTATTTCTTCTCTATATAAATGATATCACTATTTTGAGGTCTTTAAGCTTGCCAAGTAAGCAGATCTCGTCAATCTAAAAGTTTGGCTGCAAATGAACAAATTTAAAACTAAACGCTAAGAAAATTAAATATATTGCTTCTACACCTGCGAATAAATGCGAGAACACTGTCAGCTAAATGTATTTAGAAAATTGTGCTATACAGGAAGGTAAAGGACAAAACATTTTGGCTTATGTTTCTATCGGGAGCTAAATTGAAATACTCATATAAACAAGCTAAGCACTGAGCTATCGCAAACCTTCAGATGCATATATTGTCACGAATGACAATATATGCAAAAAGAAATCTTATACCCTTATGAATAAACATTAATGTATATCAGTCATTGTTTTACTCCAAGCTTTATTTCTCTATCTTAGTAGGGGGCACGACGACGTGAATAAATTGCAATAGGCTGCTCATTCTACAAAAATATTACAGCGGAAAGTTGAAAGCTACAAAGGCAAGCCGCAAGATCTTCCAGCAAACCAACTTTTCAGCAAATGTGGTCTACTAAAGGTTAATAAAATTTAATCTTTTAAGTGGTTGCAAATAATATACAGCCAAAAACTCTTTGAGATTCCTTCAGATAGTATACATAAATATACTTCTAGACACAAAATCAGGGGACCCAAAAATACGCACAAATTATGGTAAGCAGACAAATACCTTAAAGTTGCACGAATCCTTAACACTATTAGCGGTCTAATCGATTTTAACAGTGATTTAATCCTATTTAAATATAAACTGAAGCCGCTTCTGGTCGGCTGTGACATTGCTTCCTGATCTTCCGTTTGGCATGATTCATGCTTATACTTAAGATTTATGGTTCGACGTGTTTTGAAAGCTTGTCCATGTATATACGTTTTTTATTGTCTTATACTCCATCAATTTATTCTTGAAAAAATGTTCTTGTTTAATGCATAGCTGATGTACATATTTATATATTTTATTCTGGTGTGTAAGCTTTTTTTTGTTTTTTCTTGTTTTTTTGTTAGGAATGAAGCGTTTTTTCCCACAACTGTAAAAGTGGCAGAGACCTCGTGGGGCATCAGGCCTGTAGTCTCTGCACTCCCCCTATAAACGGGAAACATATAAAACAATTTAAATGAGATGAATGATAGTACACCAATTGATTTGTACATCTTAAGCTAAGAATCCCGTTAAAACAAATTGTTAATGAAACCATGCCTTATGTAGGCGAAAAGCTGGAGGACTAGTACTACGACTCCTAAAACATCGTCCTAGCAGCTCAAGTTATAAACTTTTAATTTTCGGAATAAAGGCATATCATGTTTAACCACCCGTGTTTTATATTCTTTAAACTGCCACAATAAAAATCCAGATAAAAATAACTATGCCAGTCTCACAGTCTATAACTTGATTCAAGCAAAAGTCCTGAAGGTAACACGATAAAATGCGACATTTTAGAATAGTAAATATTACATAATATTACGGCACCCAAGCGTCGCTCGTTAATTTGAAAACTTATTTAGCACTAATGTGTATCGCTTCTACACGAGAAGTTTGACATCGTATGAGCTTCGTACCTTCTTCTCAAAAGAGATGCCGTAGCACAGTCCTAGATATTCTGAAAACAGTCACGTGTTTCCCATCAGGAACTCAAATGTACTTGAATGAAAACATTTGAGCTCTTGACGGGAAAATTAAGTGACGTGTCAATGCGAATAAATACAAAAGAAAAATATTTTGACTGGATTATAGAAAATAAATATTGTAGCTCGGTGAGACAAGCTCGGTTACACCGTTCAATTATTACGCCGGATATATTGAATGTTTTTGCCGATGACAGATTTATTAAAACAAAACACAAGAAAGGAAACGGGACTTGTTGAGGATATTGTTGTTGACCGCGGCTGACGTCAGTACACGAATAAAAAGTGTTAATCTGCAGTGCAACAATAAATGTATTAACTAAATACTGTTTTAAATATTCCCCTACTTCGGTACATTCCAATAATAGATTTGTTGCTCGTAGAACAAATATGCTATAGTAGTTGTTAGAAGCTTAAATAATTGCAGGAAGATCCACTGCTGGATTCTTAGGGAATGCGTTAGCATGGCCTCTGGGAAGCGCCACACACGTCACCCTTCGGGAATCGCTAACGCTGACCCATTCAAGATATTTGTTTTGGCTTTATCTTTTTTTCTTTCTTCTTTGGTTTTGTTACGGGATCAGTGTTAGCGTTTTTAGAAAGGAGAGACATGTGAGGCGTTTCCCAAGGGTCATGCTAACGTATTCTCTCATAAATCCAGTAAATCTTTCTGTAATTCTTGTACCCCTTTTTTGTGCTTCGCCTGTCAGAATATGTCGACGCCCTTGGATACAGTCATCCTTATCACTCGCGGAAAGAAGCACACCCATACCATTCGTGGAGGGAACCGCATCCATCCTTTTAACTACACGCACACATCACAGCCCACACACCGCTACTACAGAAACCCAGAGCGAAGAACAACCGGCGACGGCACAGCGGCAACTGTGCCAACACCCCCAAGATAAGAAAGCCCAAGTGCTTTACTCTGTCACCAAGGAAGGCTACCGTAGGACACAAATATGAGACGAATGCTGCGTCAGCATTCTGTTGTAGCGCGTGTCCAATCAGTGCGAACACGACTTCTTGCCGAACGCTGATGCCGCCGTCGTGTCAATCTGTGGCCTACGGCGGCCTTCCTTAGTGACGCAGGAAAATTCAACACTTAGGCTGTCTTATCTAGCAGGTGTTGACTGAGCACACACGCATTGCCTTGCCCCACGACGCGCCCTCCTCTCCTGCTCCGCACCAGCTGTGAGCGTGAATTTGACGAAAACGAGAGGGCTCTAGAGGACTTAAAAGCATAAAAACAACATGCACAAAGAAGAGATACATATACATACAACACGGACTGGCGCAACCTTTCAACTGATTTGATCAAGGGAAACCACCCAGCACACATGCGTGAACACTCTTTCCTAACTTGCCGACCCCTGTGATAAAAGCAACTAATAAACACAAACAAAAGATGACAATGATTTATACATTCACATCAGTTCAACGTGTCTGCACAAAACCATATAGAAAAGAAACTTTCTTGTCATTTAGTAAAATCGAAGGCGCTGACGCAGTTGTCACCTGAAGACTTTATAAAATACGATTCCAGTATTTCCCTTTCAGTCTTGTTGTTTGCTCTTTTAATAAATTTTGTTAATTATAACAGGGGTCACACTCGCACCGCATGAAGTGTACTGCAAGGTGTCCCCCAGATTTGTTACGAACCGCTAGACCAGGGATGGCCAGAGTGACATGGTGTTAGAGCCTCAGACAAACCTACAAAGTTCAAAGAGCCGCAGGGGAAAAAGAAGAGGGGGAGGAGGGCTCTTTTAGAGAGAAACTATATGGAGAAAACAGTTCTTTTCGAAGTGCACAAGTATAACTATCGACTACAACAGATAACACCAAGCAGCAGAACGTTACTTCAACCGCTAAGCAAAATGAATGATTCAGGGGCAGTGGCTAATGCGCTAGCCAGCCACATCCTTGACGTCCGGTATGCGTACACGGTTTGAAATTCTTCCCAGAAAAATAAAGGAAGCAGTGTCACTGGACATATAAATGCGTCAAAGAGCGTAGTGTAGTACAAGACTGCCAAGACTGAGCTTTGTTTTTAAATTCGATGACTCTTGTTTTGTTTTTGAAACACAGGAGGGGAAGGGGGCACGGTTACAGAGAGCCGCGAGCCGCACTTAGACCGGCGAAGAGCCGCATGCGGCTCGCTAGCCGCAGTTTAGCCACCCTTGCGCTAGACAATGTTCACGCGGCCTTTCATTTGGACACCACCCAGTCTGTCCCATATACACGCGCCCGCACTTTAGCGGAATCTCGTAAGCATTAAAGGCACAAGCTGTGTTCTGAGTGAGGTGCTTCTTCGAGCATTGAACAAGTTTCTGCCTATACCTCGTCTCACCTTAGGTCCTAGCGTGGCCGGCGTCGATGAGCCGAAGGGCCAATCTGACGGCGAAAAAGTCACATCGTCATGGCGTGCTCTCCACAGTTCATAGGACCAGTGGTGTTCGCCGTCTTTCCGTGCGTGCTCCTCCGCCGGCTCGTCCTATCAAGAGTGAAGAACGCCATGAAGTTGCGCTTTGTGCGCTGTTTGATTGGACCGCCAGCTCATAGCAACGGCCACGCTCAGACCTAAGCTGAAACCAAGTAGAGTCAGCATAGGACAAACTCATTTTGACGAAAACTCGACGGTGTCTGTCAGTGTGTCAGCGCCGGGAAGAAAGGAGAGGTTTACACCTGCTGACATCAGCGCTCCGGACCAACGGGTGTGTAATATAAATCACCCTCTCCTCCTTCTTCTCCCTCTCTCCCCGGCGCTGACAAACGAAAGCCACCGCCAGGTTTTCGTCGTAACGAGCGTTCTAATGCTAACGCATTAAAACTAAATTATTTTACGCGCTATTTAATGGCAAAGTTAGGCTGTCTAGTGTCCGCCACATGGACTAAAAATATACAGGGCTGAGTTTGAATGGTGCTTCCACATTGCATGTTTTCTGTGAAGACTTTATTCTCATGGTTAAATAGACCCTTTCCAAAATTCAGTGCCATCTGGTGGTTTGTAAATCAGTCTAGGTTTTGCCATGTCAATGGCGGAAATGAACATGGTATCGGCACCGTCACTTTCGCAAGTCAACGGCACGAGAGGAATTGTTCAGTGTGAGTTCTTTCTCGATCACTTTCAGTTCGATGGTGACCAAGAACCTGCATTCAGAACAAAGCTCCAACCCACTAAGATGTTTTGAGAAAATTCTCTACACCAGAGTGCTTTAAAGCGATTGTGTGCCGCCCACAGATTGACTGAACATGAGTTATTAGAAATAAACGCTTACGTAGCTCTTGTGTTCTATTCCTACGTCGCGTCATACTGACCCCCGAATGTACAGGCCTCGAAAGATCCGCTTAGGAGCATCTTCGACGTCTTCCTTAATCACTCACTAGAAGGCCGCCATTGGTATTGCACAGATGCCGTTCCACAGATGATGATAGTGATCAAAGTGGCCAGACTGAATTTCAGAAAGGGTCTATTGCGACGAAGTGTATTGGGGAGGAAATCGAACAGTCACGCCTCTAGCGGTGCGCTTCAGCTGTGGGGACAACAAACCGAACTTTCTTGTTTGTTTTTGATCTGAGGTATTGAAGGTGACGATTCGAAGGCCGCTGCTCGTGCGACCAAAGCAATGGTCAAAGCGTAGCGCTCATGCCCAGACCGTGCTAGGTGAGCTTCAATTTTATTGTCATGCTGTGTTTGTCAACACCGGGCTGTCAGGACAACAAACTCGATAAAGCACCCCCTATTGGCGGCGTGCGCGAACTACAGGGAGCGCTTCTCCAGCTATCATCATCATGGTTTGTGACGTCACGGGTAGGACAGACTGGGGCAGACCACGCAGATCTTGGACCCCTGGACTCGTCAGCTCGCTTCATGCTCTGTTTGGGTAACGCGCGGCAAAGCCTGTTTCACTCTGTCTTTATTTTGTGAAGTGACGTTTGTGGCAGGACTATTTACCGGAGCTCGAAACCATAGCACGCGTACAAACACTTTTGGCGTTAAGGTGTCGAAGCGCTGGGAGGGTGGTGTGCTGTTCGCTACCCCAGTACAAAAAGCTGGATGATGAAAATAGAATATAGAGCGCTTTACCCCACTACAACATCTGCCACGGCGAATAGGGTGTATTTTTTATTATGATTCATTCGGACAAAATGAAACAATGAAAGAAATGTCTCATCAAATTGAAAATAGAAAAGCGAAATTCGAGAACGTCTCGCGTGTGTAGTAGACAATTCAATGAAAGTGACTCGGAGTATTCTATTGGTTCTAATGTTTTCTGTGGGTGCTGGTTTCTTATTAGTTCTAAAAGGATTCCTTTTTTGAATTTTGTAAACCAGTAAACTAACATTTCCTCAAATACTTTACAGGAAGAAGCGGTGGCTGGCTTAAGGAGTCGCTTCAACTAAATCTCTGTTTATCCACTTGGTCGACGGGAAACGTGCGAGACCCCTCGCGATCGAAATATTAAATCTAGTAAGTCCGTGACGCTTCAGCGTCCCAAAAATTAATGTATACACCTGCTATAAGGTACTTCCGTTTGTGTGTTTAATTTTGCAGACCCAAATGCGCATAATCCGTGATGCGCTTCTCAGCGAGCGGTTTTAAAGTTGTAAACAATTCTTAGTAAACATTGGATAGAACAAATAAATTAATCTCCTTAATTTCGCCGGGTCATGTCTGACCGTTTAACAATTTATGAAAATGTCTGCTTTTCATTCGAACGGAATTCGCGATGTGACAAACTTCTTTGCCACGTAATCGATGCGGGAGGAGCAAAGCGTCAGTTTCTGACTAGCATTCGCTTGTCAGGCACTGCCGAGTCACACTTGGATAGAAGCGTCGGTATCGGCAAGCTAAATGTAGCTAAAACAACTGTGACCGAAAACTCGTGCACAGCTAAGAAGACAGCACGTCATTTACTCTGGTCAATGCGAAACATTTTTTCTACAGCAGCCTTCACAGATCTGAAAAGAAAAAAACAAGAATCAGAAAAACTGTGAATTACACTGACGCACGTTGCTGAAGCTTTTTTTTTTTGACATTTGGAAGATTTTGAGGCGCTGTTAGTTTTTAGAAAGATCACTCACAGAAACGTCATACACGTTTCTTTAATAAATAAACAATTTTTAATCGGCGTAGATGCGAACTGACATAGCCACTGCGTGCTTTGATATAGCGAGTCGTCTGCTTGCATCCTACCGGATCCGCCACAGCAGGACACCCGCAAGGTGTCGCCAGCAAAACGTTCTTGTCGCCAATAGTGCGATCTCCTTCACAATAATGTGTAAAGTGGAGACTACGCAGAACCGATCGACAGACTCAGCTGTACAGCACGGACTTAATAAAACAGACAGCAACGTAGACTGTGGATAACACTAAGCTGGCATTTATTTTGGTCGTCGTGAATATCATTATTTATTGCAATTGCCCGATGCGTTTCAACCTCCTATCAGTTATATTGAGTTTCTTACTTTTGGAAATTAATATACATTCGCCAAGAAATATTAAGATGAGCGGAAAAAAGAGCAAGTGAGATGCCTGAAAGATTGTCGTCGAGGGATATTTTTAGAGCAGAATGTCAAGTGGGATGTTCCGACACAAAAAGTTGTATGAAGCTAATGTCAAATTTGCATGAGAGAAGATGCAAATGTCAATATTGCATATTTGTAGTAGCATATTTTAAAAAGAGTCGAAATGTGACTGAACTGAAAATGGTCACTATTATAACTTTTGAATATGCGAATGGAAACATAAGAAACTCCGGGGAAGCTCTAGGGCCATCACTAGGACACTTCACCATGATAGCTAAGTTACCTAAGCTAACACTAAACCTAGTCTAGACGTTTTTGCAGCGGCACGAGGGACAATCACAAGGAGTGGACACAGACAAGCGTCTGTGTCTACTCCCTTGTGAGTGTCCCTTGTGTCGCGCAAGAACGACTAGACCGCATCACGAACCTAATAGGCCAACATGTTTTAATTGACTAAACCTTAGTATAGGCGAATGAATAAAACCTTATATAGACGAACTTTTCGAATTTTGAAATAGCCGATTTAAACAAAAAAAATAAAACATTTTCCCGAACGTAACCATGTGCTCTCATTAGTACACGTAGATAACAAGTCATTCATGATACTCAGTCTAAACCGTATCAACAAGTCTAACCAGCGGGTAATTTTTCAAAAACATTTAAAAGAGATGAACTTAGCATGAAAGAAACAAAAAACAAGAATATAATAAAATTTAGTTGAAAACGTGTACATGGCAAAACCGAACAAGTAATTTAGTAGATGAAATAATCTTGAAGAATATACATCAATATCTCTCGGGAATATACACTTCTGAAAGATGAAAAACCTAGTACCTTTAAAAAGGCAGCCCGCTGTATATGTAACAGCCTATGCTCAAGGCGTATCTTTTAATTTTTTGTTGAATATTAAATAACACGAAAACACAAAATGAGGTAACATACTTTTTCCTCTGAAAGCCAAACGTGTGTTTGCGTTCTTTATTATAAAATCGTGCAACATCAACATGAAAATGTAACAAGAAGACGTTCGTAGCTCAACTTTATGTGTTCCTACGATGCTTCTGCGTTATGACAAGGCGGATAATATCTGCTTTTGTCCTAGGAATGTTTAACAAAGAGCACAATCATTGAGCTTGCACTTAAGCAAAAAACTAATAAAAGCAGCGGTGCCTTTAATGCACGCGTCATATGTGTAATGACGCGATCAGATCACTGTATCTCACAGTGATCCTTTCTCTTTATTTTTCTCAAACATAGAAAATGTGTTTGCCAATCTACGCCACCTTTGGCGCTGACTGATGCTTCGCTACCATTTTGACACCTGCTTTTTTTGTAACATTAAAATCGCTTGTAAAACGTGCTGTGCCGGTGCCGTCATACTACATGGCAGCAGCCACATCTTTTAAATACCATCTTTCTAAATAAAAAAGACCAGCCTCCTAATAAAGAAAATATTTAGTTTTCCTTATCGAAACCGGGAGTAAATCTGTAGCATGAAAATATGACTGGTAGGATTATCGCATCCACCATGTTCGTGGCAGCCTGAAAGGGGGGGGGGGGCGTGTGCTACATAAAAAAAGTTTAACATACTTCGTACGATAAAAATATGGACCGCAGTATTACTTGAGCGTCACAGAAAAAGTGGACGTAGTGAAAAAAAGTGACGAACTATTTCCTTCGTGGCAATACATGGATTGCTGATGTTCACCGATGCTCGACCTTGTAAAATGCGATTTTCATAAGTCTTTCACGAATGACCTATAATATTCTTCGTACATACGCTAAGAAACCGCAGCAAGCGTATATGTGTAATAACACCATGCGTCGTGACCGTCGTGGTGAAAAAGGCTATAATACTGAGAATATTTCTTCTGATAAAGAAATTCTAAGGAGGGTGCTTTTTTTCTTAAGGAAGCGCGAGTTACGAGGGGCGCCAGTGCAAGTTCTCACGGGAATATTTTTTGCTCGTTCATATGATATTCCTCTGTTAAGCGCATATTAATCGTAGAAAAACAGAAGTTATTCTTCATACCATCTTCACTTTATGGGTTCTTTTCTTATCTACAAGAAACAAACTACATTTGAGGGCTTATCAGTTCGTCTATCCGTACTGTTCCGGTTGCTGCACCCAATCGCAAAACAAACAGCAGTGACCAGAAATTCCCGCCGAGCATCTGGTACTTTTCCCAATATAGTAATCGACAATGTATGTTTCTATAAAAGGCAAATGCTTTGCCGATCTAACTTCACTCTATACCTCGTACAAGGACCTGCAAGCTGATCGCGGTAAGCTCCTCAAAGACTTTGTGACGTTGCCGATATCTTCTTTGCAGTGCAATGCCGCTTTTAGGTAATATCGTCTAGACGTATTTGTCAGCTCTCTAAACTAGCTCATCGTAAGACATCGGCAGAAATCCTGAAATAATACAGCGATTGCTAAAGACATGCCAATCTTTGCCGCATATGCGCCCCCACAGTGTATGTCCATGCATGTTCCAAAATTTAGCTTTAACCAGCAGTGGTTTAAGTCTACTAAAGTACTCAATTGTCTCCTATGCGTTTTTTTACTTCCTTGCTTTCTTAAAACTTCCAACTTGCCGGCTATTTGAACCCCATGCTTCCCTTTCATTACAAGACTGCGATGAGCGCTTGTACATGCTCACACGGAGGATGCAGTAAGCCTGATGAGGGTACATCGATACAGCGACACTGCATTGTTTTCCCGCTAAACACAAGCAGTAAAATTTCAATTATGTAATATAAATGTACCTCCTTTTTTATAAATGCTTTTCTAAAAATTGAGGTAAAGGATTAATCATCAAAATATGATGATATATTCACGCAAAACTTGAGTGCACTTCTCATGTCACCGGTTACTGACACCTCGTTCGAAGTTAGCTCCATTGATTCTTTAGCGTCTCTACAATTGCAGCTTGTAACTTCATTTAAACCGTTGTTTTTTTAGAGGATTCCTCCTTTTCGCGGAAAGTAAAAAATGCTTGAACTATACTCAGCCTTTTTCATTCGTCAAAAAGTATCTCATTTGTCTTTTCTATCAAATTTATGATTTTAACGCTTGACTAAAACAGATGATTATCCTCAGTCCTCATACATTTTTTACACTAGACTTTGCAATTGGGTTACATGGTGGGTACTGAATCAGATCATCTTAAAGGCGTTAGGACACAAAACTAAAATGGGTAGATTGTTCCTGAAGTGGAATGCTCATAGGTTACTTGGTGTATGCACCAAGTTTCGCGATTTCTAAACCTTTAGTAATTACAATAATCAATTTAAAACCTCGTCATCGTCGATGGAGCTGGTCGTGAGCTGGTCGAAGTCGAAATAACCAAATTCCAAGGTATTTTAATGATAACCACACTCATCGCTCTTGCCATCAGTGTCGAACACCCCAACAAAGCCAGCGATGCCGTAGATCTCATGGTATTGAAACCGCGTGCTCGAAACGCGAAAGGCAAACGAGGATGCTGAAGCGTGAAACGCAGAGAGACAAGTCTGTGAGTGCGTGCAAACGAACGCCGCGTATTGAGCTAATCACGTCACCGACCCAACAAACATAACGGCATTTTCGAATGGCGTGGGTCCAGGGGTCCCACATATAAAGCAATTTATTCACGAAACAATAGCGCCATTTTAAATACAAATATAGCAGAAATATAAAAACATACAATGGGTCTTAGCAGTATATTTATCTCATATGTTATTTTTGGCGTGTCCTAGCGCCTTTAAAGTCGGCATACCCTATTGCCAAAACGTCAGCTTACAAAGAGTTCCTTATACCATGAACGCCATCTGAGTGGAACCGTTTTCCAGCGTCATTAGTGCATCTACCCCCTTTGATTTATTTAGACACGTTATGTAACCATGTTTGCTAATATTACGCCCGACTAATAAGTTTACAGCAAAATAATTTTTTGTTTACTTTCACCTGTCATTTACTTACAAAACATCTTGCCATTCCCTCTATTTTGTTTTCTGTGCCCTTAGTGTATTGACATAAAATGTCCTAATAGACCTCTTCAGCTTTCTATGAAAAAGGTAGCTGCACCGGAGAAATATTCAATAACTGTAGAGAGGAAATTCAACAGATCTCTGGTATTTGACACATCTGACATTATTCTCCTAAAAACCAAATATTTCAGTGAAGCGCACGTAATTTTTCATGTAAGATCAGATATAAATCATGGAAAGATGTGATTGCTGATGTGATAATATTACCATACTTAAATATATGTGGCCGTCCAATATTGCTACATCTTATTGCAAAAAACGTAAATCTACTTCCAGATGAGGCTCCTATTCTTCGTGGCTTTGTCATTCCTGGCCCTCGCAGCACAAGGTAAGCTTAAACAAATATGTTATTTTTTTGCAATCATCTAACGTTTTGATCTTTTATTTTTTCCAACTTCATCAACTCTCTGCTAGTCTGCAGTGGCAGGTAAGCGTTTTTGATAGCATTTGAAGGTTGGTAAAAATAGGATGCACTACAGAATTTATATGTTTTCTGCTAAAACGTTTACTTTTTAGGCCGCAAGTAAACGAGGGCACAGCTGATTTAGAGTGGACCCAAGCCGACGCGATCACCACTGAATCTATTCAAGATGCATCAAGCGAAAAGGATGCCCCAGTCACGGTTGTCGACACCCTCAGAGACATCTCCAAGACCCTCAAGGAAAAGTTCATCATTCTTGGGAACAAGATCAAGGAAAAGATGAATCAGCTCAAGCAAGCTGCCGGCGATCAAGCCCAAAAAATCAAGTCGCAGCTCAACGATCTGAGACAGCAGCTGAAAGACTCTGTCCAGGCTCTCAAGAAGAAGGTGCAGGCCCTCTTTGACAAAGGCCAATACGCGTCTATTGGTGAGCACGCCATAGAAGTATTTGGAAAGATAGTTGAGATCCGGGATAAACTTAATGAGTTTATAAAGGGCCTGAAGGATGTAACCGGCAATAAATTGAAACAGATGCAGCAGCTGGCCAAGCAGCTGAGGCAGCAGATCAAAATGAAGGTGCAGGAACTTCTTCACGGCTCTAGTGATTCTCAAACGGCAGTTTACTATGTAAACGATGATAACGATGTTGATGATAGTGAGGCTTATGTTATCGCAACCCTTAAGGACATCTCTAAGTCCCTCAAGGAGAAATTTCTTCTTCTTGTCGAACACTTGAAGGAGAAATTCGCTGAGCTGAAAAAAGCTGGTAGTGCGCACGCAGAAAAAATTAAAGGCGAACTCCAAATTTTGATGGAACAGATGGCAGATGCTCGTGAAGCAATGAAACAGAAGGTGCAAGAATTGTTTAAACCGGCTCAGTATGCGTCATTTGGTGAGCACGCAATGGAGATTTTTGCTAAGCTGGGAAAACTTCGCGAAAAGCTGAACAAGTTCCTTGAAGACGTGAAGAGAGTCACTGGTGAGAAAGTGGAGATGCTTAGAAAGCTAATCAAAGAAACGCGTGAGGAGATCAAGAAGAAAATCAAGGAACTCATTCAAGGCTCCAGCGATTCTCAGGTGGTTTTTTACCATGTAAGCGATGATGACACTGATGAAGATAATGAGGCCTACGTTATTGCAACTCTGAAGGACATCTCCAAGACACTCAAGGAGAAGTTCCTCATTCTTGTCGAGAACTTGAAGGAAAAATATGCCGAGCTGAAGAAGGTCGGTAATCAACATGCTGAAAATCTCAAAGCGCAGATACAGGCTCTGAAGGAGAGGATGTACGACGCCCGTGACGCTTTAAAGCAGAAGTTGCAAGAATTGTTTAAACCGGCTCAGTATGCGTCTTTTGGTGAACACGCGATGGAGATTTTCGCTAAGCTGGGAAAACTTCGCGAAAAGCTGAACAAGTTCCTTGAAGACGTGAAGAAAGTCACTGGTGAGAAAGTGGAGATGCTTAGAAAGCTAATCAAAGAAACGCGTGAGGAGATCAAGAAGAAAATTAAGGAACTCATTCAAGGCTCCAGCGATCCTCAGATGGTTTTTTACCACGTAAGCGATGATGACACTGATGAAGATAATGAGGCCTACGTTATTGCAACTCTGAAGGACATCTCCAAGACACTCAAGGAGAAGTTCCTCATTCTTGTCGAGAACTTGAAGCAAAAATATAACGAGCTGAAGAAGGTCGGTGATCAGTATGCTGAAAATCTCAAAGCGCAGATACAGGCTCTGAAGGAGAGGATGTACGACGCCCGTGACGCTTTAAAGCAGAAGGTGCAAGAATTGTTTAAACCGGCTCAGTATGCGTCTTTTGGTGAACACGCGATGGAAATCTTCGCTAAGCTAGAAAACCTTCGCGAAAAGCTCAAGAAGTTTCTGGAAGACGTGAAGAAAGTCACTGGTGAGAAAGTGGATAAGCTAAGAGAGCTCATCAAAGAAACGCGCCAGGAAATCAAGAGCAAGATTCAGGAACTTATTGAAGGCTCCAACGGCGCAACAACTGCCCTGTACCAAGCAAGCGATGCTGACGAAGATGCAGAGGCCTACATTATCGATACCCTCAAGGATATTTCAAAAGCCCTCAAGGAAAAGTTTCTGGTTTTGGGTGAGAGAATTGCCCAGAAAGTACAAGACATCAAAACAGCTCTCGGACAGCGTGCTGAGGTTCTTAAAAAGCAACTTCAAGAACTGAAAGGACAGCTCAGTGAAGCATCTGATGCCTTGAAGAAGAAGGTGCTCGAGATGATCCGGCCTGAGCAGTCGGCGCAGTACGGCATGTTTGACGGTATTTCCTCGGCAGTTTCAGAGAACCTGGCCACTCTCCGGACCAGGCTGGAGAAATTCCTGAACAAGGTCCAGAAACTTGCGGGAGAGAAGTGGGTGAAGATGCAGGAGATGATTCGCGATCTGAGGAACGAGATCAAGCAAAGCATACGGAAGCTTCTTCAAGGCAAGGCTGAGGTGGAATCTACGGGTGCTCCTGAGCATACGTCTGCCATACCCCTGCAGTATTAAGTTTGGTGCGCTCTGCGTACTGAAGACGTGTTGCAAATCACAGGTTCTTAGAATGAAATTCTCAAATGCGGACGTTTCTTTTTCTTTCAATATTAAAAGTAAATAAACTAAAAGTCATCTGCATTCCCCTGCCTTGTTGTGTATATGTATGTGTTAAGGTGACAGGCCACCCGCGCCAGATTACTATTGTGCTTAGAACACGTCTCCAACTGGTGTTACTACCTCGTCCTAAAATGTGTTCCTTTGATTTCTGCCAGATAATATATGGCTGAAGTGTCATGGTGCCGCCGAGCACTACCCTGGTTGTATCAGAGAAGTGATGGTGTATATGGCAAACGCCTATTCTGCCGCAGGTCACTTCTCTTGCATAACAGTTCAGGGAAACGTCAGCTACCAGGAGTTGGAAATCCGCGACAAAAGCGACACTCGTGTTCATTCCTACTTTTTTCCAGGACTTCTAGCACCATTCGCCAAGATCGTGACCTCCGACAATGTGACAAAACTCCTTCTGTGATGTCATTTGTTGCCACTGTAGGGACATGTTTGATGTAGGGGGGGGGGCGATAAGATGCTGAACGCAGCAATCGAACACGGATCCCAGGGACCGTAATATTTTTCCTTAGCAGGAACTCTTTTAACATAAGTTCAAAAACATGTAGAAAATCAAATGAATCCTAAAGAAGACCAATCTTAACAATGTGAGTTAGAACAAAGTTTTTTTGGGGGTGATTAAGTACGCCTCGACAAAGCTACAAACGTCAAAAGACCCATATGTATAGGTTTAGACCCCTTTGTGCCATATGACAATGCTTTAGCAACCAGATCTAACAGAAAACAAATCTACAAGTTGGTCCGCATATTTTTGTGTAAGATACAAATCTAAGAAGGCCAAAAAAACGCCACTTCCAAAAAGGAACAACATGAAAAGCGCTAACTCTGAACTACTTTAGTCCATGCAATCACAGAGACTATCGCCCGCCCGCAGCACATGCGCGAACACTCCTGCGAAAAGAGCCATCACTTCCAATACGAAAGCTCTCTCACATCAACTATACAGTTAAATCATTCAAACAATTAACCTGCACGGACATGTCAACAAACAAACCATCATGTTACTGAATTTCTTTATCACTGAGTAAAATAGATGTCGGGATAACGCAATTTTGGCCTGAGTATCTGAAAAAAACGCTTCAACTCTTTCACTTCTTGTGTTGTGTTTTTTGCGTTTTTATACCTTTGAAGTGAACATGAACCAACTATAAAAATAGTTCCGTTCAAAGTATTAACTCATCATAGTTTTACTACTCTGCGTCTCTCCATTGCCATTCCCACGTGCCAGTCCCGGATTCTTGCGTTGTGCATAAAAAGAAAGATTTTCCTTTTGGAGGTGCGGGCTCTTTTCTGAGTTTTAGAATCTTCTTGGGGCACGCAAGGAGGGGTTGCAAGATTCTGATGTCTGAATTTTAGAGACAGCTTCGTCTGTACCAAGACTGGCTGCGGTTTATAGTACATCTTGGAAGTAAGCCTCACATTGACGACTGCCGGTATGCGGAGTTCGGGAAGGTGGAGTATCAATCAACGGATTAACGTTGATGTTTGTGCTGGTTGGTATACAAAGATAACAAACAAAAAAATGAGCGCTAAGACGAGGAAACGTAAAAAGTAACCGACAGGACACAGAGCTGCCCTGTCGGTTATCTGCGAAATCGCGAACCAGACGTGTGCCGTTGACTTTGGCAAGTTTATTGGTGTCATAGTAAATCCGTTAGAATCCATTGCCCTGTTGCATGCCGCTGTCTTTCTTTTGGACTGTCGTGGTTTGGGCTGGACCGGTTTCGTGAGGCGGCGTCGTGGTTCCAGCCGCGCTCTTTCGATCCGTTCGTTCGCTCGTTACATTCACTTTCTCTCTTACACGAGAGAAATAGTATTCTGGCACGCTTCCAATGATACGCCGCGAGAGCGGAGAGGGAGAAAGCTGTGGTGGCTAAATCCAAAAACCGCCGACACAGACTGGCTCTTCGGAGACAAGAGCCTATGCGGACCGTTGCTAAGTTGGAATTCCCATCCTTTGCTGAGTCGGAAACCCTGCGATCAATGCTAACGCATTTCGTCGAGAATGAAGGCATGCCGACAGCAGCGATCTTGGCACAATTTGTTTACAAGGAGAGAACAATACATTGAATTTTCACAGCGTAAATCGATCACCCATCGCCTCAACGCACATTCGCTGAAAGCTTGACATTTACACGTATATCCGCCGATTGTCCGTCTTTTTATACAGCGCAATATCAAACGTGGCCGCCCTATATACCATTCCTAAATAGTATATATGTAAACGCGTGTTATCTGGTAGTAATAAAATATGTTCATACTTTTTATTTTGTAAATAGGATTAGGTTTGAGATAGGACTTCGCAGTGAGGCCGCATCGCTATTGATGCTTCTGCACAGACGCGAGAATGTTGATCAGTCTGACAGGAGATATAAGAAGATGCAACACCATGTGACTACAGTGTACTAGAATACTTGGGTAGTGTTGGGACCGGAGGGGCTCGCCTGAAGCGCGTGGTATTGATCGCGACAGGTGTCGACACCGGCGCGTTATCCGGAAGGTGCGCGCATGCGCGGCTGCACGCGCGAAAATATGAATCTTTGGTGCCGCTTTGGTGGAGTGCACATAGAATTTATGATACAGCTACGACCTGCCAGCGGTCGTTCCGCGGCATCAATTGCGCTGCGGCACGATCGTTAGCAACATGATGCTTCAATGTATTGGACGGTACAAGCTACATTACCCTTCCTTTACATAAACACAATTGCGACTTTAAAGAAGCGGATTGCAAGTTGTTTCAGCGTAGAATTAGCTGCGACTTTCGGTTTGTCAGATGGTGAGCATTTTAAAGGAAATGCCCATTTCCTTGGTCGCAAAGGCCGAAACGATTAGATATTTGAAAGGGATATCTAAAACTCGAAAGCAGTTTTTTTTTTCTTATTTTATAATAGAACAAAACGGCACATACTAAAGTCCGAGATTGTTTTAGTATGTTTTTAATGCCCCAGGTTAACTTTTCTGTTTTCTTTTCTGCCAGTCTTCTTTTTCTTGACATTAATCAGCTCGCTTCACTTGTCACTCATTCTTGTGTTCATTTATGCGACAAACCACCCAAGCGACTGTCGCAAAGGGGTGAGAATCTTTTTTTCTTCACGGCTCCCACGATCATCCGAGGACCACCCGACGTTCACTTGTAAGAAATGGCTTATAAGACGTGACAATTTTTATCACGCGTCTTAACATTGAACTAAAGTAAAAAAAAACTGAGACAACGTGGGCTGAACAAGTAATGCTTTATAAGATTCAAAGGAGAAAACAAGCAACTATTTACACATCGTTTAGACCAGGAAACAACAGCACACGTAATTAAGGCAAGGTAAAAGTTGCAATAGATTACAGCACGGCATTGAGATACATGGTTACAATGTGCGGCGCATACATGGTTACAATGTGCAGCACATACATGGCCCTGAAGGTATACTTTGCATGCCACATCAGGTAAGTTGTCGAAACAAATGAACATTGCTTTTCGATGCTGATCTTGTTAGACTTCGGCTCAAGAGCAGTCTCCAAATAAGCAACACCGTCGAAGTTGCTGAACTTGTGAACAGCCCAGTAGAGAGATAGTCAGGGAGCTTAGTGCGTCGCGATCGATGCCTTGTGGGATCACGGCAGGAGCTTCGCTGTTCACCACTGGTGACAACGGGTCAGTTTCCCGAGCGAGCCCCGAACGCTTTGCAACGATGGGCTCTGGTGAACTTGCCTTCCGCTTCCTTTCCTCTCGTCCTGCGGGAAGGTCATCACTCAGGTCCTGGGGTACACTTGGCAGCAGAGTCGGTACCGCGTCTGGCGTAAGCGCTTGGTGTCCACGAGGGATTCTCACTTCCTTTCCGCCGATGATGTGAACGTAGTCTCGAAGGAAGAAGTGGGGCTCGAAGTACAGCTCGCAGAGAGCGCTTGTTTCTTCAAGACGCTTGTCCGATCGCTGCAGATTCTTCTCCCAAAGATCTCTTTTGGCTCTGTCCTTTGGAACGCCGAAAAGGGACGCCGTTTTCACTCCTTTCACTCGGATGAGTCCCGTTTTGCAACCAGGTGCAGAGCAAGAGTTCTGTCGCTGTTTCGCCGACGGTATTTCGGCACTACGCTCGCGTGCACCATCCGCAAAATCAAAACAAAAGATTCAAAGCATATTACGATCGAACAGACGGAACTATAAAGTCGTGGTCCCGACACGTGCACCGCTCGAAGTGAAAACACACGGAACTATACTCTGTTTCACATTGTGTCGAACCGCAGGAGAGGCTACAAGCGCGAGCTCCTTGCTCTGGGGCACATCTCGACGGCACAAGCTCTCGTGCACCAAGGGCAGCTGCCGACGCTATGAGCTCGCGCCTCTAGCCTTCGCTGCGCTACAACATAAGCTGAAACGGAGTGTATAAAATCGTGGTACCGACACGTGCACCGCTCAAAGTAAAAACAAAACAAAAGGCGGGCTGCGCGATTTTTTCCGGATAACTCGACTACAGCGCCGCCACGAACTGTCAATACACGCGCCCTCACGAGCTCCGGTTGCCGAGCCGCTCCGGTCCCAACACTACCCAAGTATTCTAGTACACTGTAATGTGACAGCGGCTCGGTGTCTAAACCCTGGACACCAATGCCTTGGGGGTTGCAGCCGTCTAAGACTGGACAACATCCTGGAGCCCCTCTGCCTTCATTGTGTGAGCGATGATACCACCAAACCAGTGAAACCACCAGGGGTTTCCAATCCGAGACGTTTATTTAACAGCACGCTGGAAGTTACCTCAGTTCGCTGGCCGACTCGCTTGAACCTTTCCCGAACCTTCGACCAACGGTGCTTGCGATGTTGAGAAAACCACGTCATCCTACCCTTGTACATGGCACCTCATAACCAGCATCACTTTCATCTTGTATATTATTTCATAAAATAATCACCGTCACTATACGCGGCACCACGGGCCTCCATGATATTTGCAGTTGCCTTTCTGCGGTGCCGCGGCTCTCCAGAGCCAAATATTAATATTATTATTATTATTATTTTCTTTTTCAAGGCTATCGGCTTTTTCGAGCCTTAAGAGTAATTTCGAACTTAGCGACGGCATCACATATACTGTCATACACGTAAATATTCCCAACATTAGAAAATATTGGGACCAGTTCTGTTTTTTTATAACAGATGTCATCGGCAATGTTGTTGTGTTTGTACTATCGGAAATGAACGCTCATGAGCGATCAACTGAATGTTATCATCTCGATGGTTTGAACCAATTTTGTTTCACACGACACGGCAGAAGAGGGGGCGGTACATCCATATTTGTAAAGAATGGGTGGCACGCAGAACGTCGGGATCTCACGTTCGAAGCAGCCGAATACTTAGCTCTAGAAATAACAAACTCACAGTGCAGTTTCTTTCTGCTTGCTGTCTACAGACCGCCATCTGAAAGCATTGTCAGCTTTATTCGTGAGCTCCTGACGGCACTCGAGGGCCTTAGAGGCTGAACGCTGTTTAGGCGTTACGGGAGATATTAACATTGATACGCTGGCGCTTTCTAAAAGCCACGTGGTGGATTATTTAAATTTGCTTGCGGAATTCAGAGTTGACTGCCTGATTGACTCGGCCACAAGAGAGGAGCATCTTTTAAACAAGTCGCTGTCAACCAGTATAGATCATTTGAACAGAAGCGCGCCTGACGCTTTAATCAGATCAGCCGTGATTGTCCAGAAATTGGCGGACCATTTCTTTGTTGCGTGTCGTTGTGTTATTGGGGAGAATCTGCCGGAGCGCTCCCAATCCCGACGAACAATCGCTATAGTTGATTGGAAACGTTATGATGAGCTCCTCAGAATTTACCGCTGGGAGAATCTTGTTTGCTCCTCAAGTACATCTGAACTTTATGACAGGTTTACTGAAGTTCTAAATTATTTAAACCTGAATTGCATAAAAGAGGTGAGAGTTTTAAAAGGAATACCTGACCTTCCGTGGTTAGATGCGGGCATTTCGACAGGAGTTAAGCAAAAGGGGCTGGCATGGGCTGGCAGCAGGAATAATCCAAAGAGTAAACAGCTAAGACAAGACTTCAAGATAGCCAGAAACCGCGCCAACGCCATGCTGCGTTCGGCTAAAAGAAGACATTACAAAAATAAATTTTTTCAATCATGAGTCTAACAAACGAACTCCGCGGGTTTCCTGTACTGGCAACCTGGGAATCGGAGATCTGTTTTGGACGCGACGCATTCTCACTTGCAAACGACTTTAATGCTTATTTCGCTTTGTTTTCGGGAGTTGTCGAAGACCGGGAAAAAAGACCCCTAGCATTGAAGAGAAGCGTAGCTCCGTCTGCGTTCCTTCCGTGCTTGGACGGGCAGGAGTTGTATTCTTGAATGTCTGGCCTCAGCTCCAACAAACCGGTCGGGGGCGACAACATAGGAATGGCTGAGCTCCGAAGAAACTTTGACGCCTTTTGCAATGTGTTACTGATTATTCTAAACCAAATACTAACTTCTGGTTGCATACCGGTCAACCTAAAGACTGCAATGGTTAAGCCGTTATTCAAGGGTGGGACTAGAGGAAAATTTGAAAGCTATCGGCCACTATCAACCTTGCCTTCGCTGTCTAAAATTTTGGAGAAGCATTTGTTCAACGTTATGACCCCATTTTTTGAGAAGTATAACCTTATGTCATCTGGCCAATACGGTTTTGTCAAAGGTCGCGGCACAAAGCTTCTACTGGAAGAGCTATCGAACGTGTCGAACACCAGTTTTGACAATAATCAAATCTCCTGTGCTCTGTTTCTTGATAAATCGAAGGTGTTCGACACAGTTAGTCATGACATACTGCTTCAAAAACTGAATCTTTACGGTTTCGGAGGTGCATTTCTTTTACTTCTTACAAACGTTTTAAATAACCGGTTTCAGATGACTACTGTTGGCGATAGAAAAAGTTCTAGGGCTTGGCTGAGAGCGGGAGTGCCGCAGGGTTTATAATTTGTCCCCTCTATTATTTAACATTTATGTTAACGACGTGCAATGTTGTACTCAGAACTGTATCCTTTATCAGTAACCGGATGACACCCTGCTTTTATCTCGCCATATGCAATATAGTGCCGCGATAGATATGTTGCAGAATGACGCTCTACACCTGTTGGATTGGTTTGCGTCAAACCTTATTAGTATTAATTGCTCAAAAACAAAACTTGTCTGTTATATCAAACCCGCTGAGGAGAGTTTGCCAAGATAGGCCCTTGAGTTTGCATACGTCATGTTGTGCCGATTTTACATGTGTTCCTGTTGAATATGATTGTGATGTTAAGTACATGGGGAATTCAGTTCGATTCTGATTTATCCTGGAACGCCCAGATGGCTAATATTTGCAAAAGAATGAGAAAAGTATCCTGTCTATTGCATTTTATTAAAGTGTTTCCCCGATGTCAATTCGGATACTTCTTATGCCGACACTGGGATACAGTATTTTAATGTATGGCATTACTTTATTTGGAAACTGTCCCAGGCGGTTGCGTACCAGGAGTAATGGCATCTTGAAAGGTATGCTGAGAAGCGTAGCTTACAACTCGGATTTTCTTGCAGAGGGCAACTTGTAAAAATGGCTATTCTGCTGGGTAATCACAAAGAAAAAAACGAACTATTTGCCGATCTGCAGCCGCCTGTCGGGGTAACAGGAACTAAAATGACAGCGTCTCTGGGGGATACGCGGAAGTCAACAAAACTTGTCCCCCTCCGCTGCTACACTCGCCGTCAGTCCCGTGGCGAACCCTCCTTTGTGTCGATCGCTCGCCGCGACCTTCGACGAGGCTAATCCTTTCAAAGTCGTCGATCGCGGAGGAAGCGGCTGGTCTCTGAAGAGGGGACCCAAGGGGAAGCTACGTGAACCCCAGAGTACGTCACTCGAAAGTCGACGTGGAGAGTAAAGCGGCACTTTGGCCATCGATTTGTTTCATTTTTTTTAATAAGAACTAGCGCTCGCAAGAAAATACGGTTTTCTGCTTTTCGTTTTATAGGTGACGCAGATTAATTTCCGCAGTTAATCTGGCCGAAGTCTGAAAATTGTTGCGCAGCCCCTTTAAGAATCTTAAGTATGTCTCTAGGTCTTTCAGGGGCAATCAACGAATTTGAAGTGCCCAGAAGAAGAACGCATTATGAAGAAAGCGTAAGATCGTTTTATGTACCAAAGATATTTAATGAGCTTCACGAAGACTTACATAACATAGAGTCGGTGCAAAAATTAAAGAAAGCTCTCAAGGGTGTTTGCTAAAACTCATCTCAAGGCCGTGCGAGAAAAAACATTGTGATGTTTTGTGTATCCCTGCTCTAAGTTTGATTGTAATGTGGTGTCACATAGTGTGAGTAATCATATTAAATTATCTTTTTTATTTAAGTGACTCCGGAAACAAATTTTGTTAGCATTTGCGATTAACTGTTTCACTACACGAGCAACATGCTCATCAAGATGGTGTTCATCATACAAGCCCTGGATGGCTTTGATGAACCCGTGTCTGTACCTGGCTCTGTGTTCGGGCAATAAACTATTATTATTATTATTATTATTATCATTATTATAGAGTGCAACTTGTGCTTCTGGTGTTTCTTTTTTCTTGTTTGCCCCCGACTGCACTGTGCTACTGTTGACTTGTGGACTGTAATGGATAACTTCTGCATCGCGTGTCAGAATCCCCTTTCCGACGATGGTAGATCTATGTCTTGTGCAGATTGTAACCACGTCTATCACCTAGGGTAAATATGCTCGGGTATTGCCTCGAAAACCTTTACGACTATGGGTCGGGACAAAAGAGAGGCGTGGGTTTACAAGGCCTGCCGAACAAACAAAAAACGTCTCGGCGCTGATCCCCAGCCAGTTGAGGATGAGACGGTAGAAAACGTACACTCTCAATCATTGTTGGTCCGTGAACTCAGAGAGATTGAGTATAACGTGGAATCTTTGCCGGCGTTGCATGCAAAAGTGGACTCTCTGCTCTTTTTCAAAGAGGAGTTCACGAAGTTGTCTAGGTTGGTTCAGGAGCTTGATGTCGCGGTGAAGAGTTTTCAAGAGCGGGACACTACACGTAAGGCTGAGATGAACAGCTTAAAAGCATTTCCTGCGTGCGTAGGCTAACCAGCTGCAGCAATGTCGAGATGAGCAAAATGACCTGGAACAGTACAGTAGAAGTGCAAACCTAGAATGTCGGGGCTTGCCTTACAAACGAAATTAGAACTTGGCTAACTCAGCTTGCCTCACGGCTTGAATTGCCAAATTTTTCGAACATCGACGTTGTGGTGGTTCATCGCCTTCCAGGCAAACCAGAAGCAATCCCAACACTCCTAGTGCGTTTTTCAACTGTCGCCGCTAAACAGAGCTGGTCCAACGCGCGAGAAAGGTTGCAGCGGCTTCACCAAATGGAGGAGCTACCAAAATTGTTCTTCAACGATAACCTTTCAAAACTGAACCGAAAACTGTTCTGGCATGCAAGGACTACAAAAAAAAAGGAAAGGGATACAAGTTTGTGTGGTCCGAGGGAGGCCAAATATATGTAAAAAAACAAACAGAAAACACTATTCTAATTCGAGTCAACAGGCGAACAGGTATCGATAAGTTTGTATGAATAGATCGCCTTCCAAACTTTCCGGAATTTACAGCCTTTTTTTTTTTTAAAGATAAGTTCAAAATACAGGGCATGGTTTTACACTGTTAAATATAAACACAAGAAGCCTTCGAAAGTACTGGGAAGAATTCAATATTTTGGCGGAATCATTGGCAGCCTTGTTGATATTTTTGTTGTCAAAGAAATTAATGTTACAGACGAATGTCTAGATGTGTTTACACTGCAAGGTTATGGTCCATTCTTCGTATCGCGACCACTGCGTCGGGGGTGGGGGCATAGCCATTTTTGTTAAGGATATTTATGCCGTGTCACCCCTCGATATTTCGTTTACGCATGCAGAATGCCTAGCCATTCAAGTGAGAATTGGCAATTTTGTGCTTGTTGTATTTGCTTTGTATCACCTGCCTTTCAATAGAGTTTCACGTTTTATATTGGAACTTGATGACATGTTGCAGCTATGGGGGTCGGCAGATCAGATTGGTGTGGTAGAAGACGGAACATAAAAATTTGTATTTCTAGACATGTGTTTTGCTAAAAAGATACGTTTGTACCACAAGGGAAACTATGACATGATCAACTCCGAGCTCTCTGACTTATTTTGTTTATTTGAATGAAAACTTCGGATTACCATAAAACTAATGAAAATTGGCAAGCCTTCAAGACAAATTTATTTGAACTTATTGGAAATTACATAGCGTCCGCAACAATTCAAATTACGTCTTAACCATGGTTCAATAATTCACTTTGTCGTTTATCTAATAGAAAGAAGAGATTTTTCAGTAGCGCTAAAAAACAGATATATAGGAAGCTGGGTCTAAGCATGCAACTTGTTCTTCTGAATATAAAAGTATGTTGAGAAGGTGGAAGTGCACATTCTTCCTGCGAACTCTATCTTATATGTTACTAAACAACCCTCGCAAATTTTGGACATTTGTTAATGAAAAACCATACTCGGAAATTAATCTAGTGAATAACTCTGGTGATAACGTGTTGAATAGTGAATGTGCGAATATATTAAATAGTGCGTTTTCTGACGCTCCCACCGTTTCTACACCCATTACTGGAATTCCTCCTGTTACAGAAAATGATTTTCCAATGGATTCAATTGTTATAGACTTTCAAGGTATTATCAGCATTATAGAATACTCTGAAATATCTTCATCGTGTGGCATAGATCATATCAATACGAAGGTTCTCACTAACACTAAATATTTCATCCGGTCTTTACCTCACAAAGATATTTCAGCAGTCCCTGGACACAGGAGTGATACCCTCTGACTGGAAAAGTGGTAAGGTCATTCCGGTCCACAAATCCGGCAGTAAGACATCTCTACTAAATTATCGACCAATATCACTCACCTGCATCTCCTGCAAGATCCTCGAGCTACGTCATCTACAAACACCTGATCAACTTCCTGGATTCCTGCAATTTCTTCTCCAATGCGCAGCATTGCTTCCGGAAACACCTTTCTTGTGAGACCCAACTACTTATTCTAACTAACGACTTGTCAACAAATCTTGACACCGGCTTTCCTACTGACGCTGTTTTTCTTGATTTCGCTAAAGCTTTTAATAAAGTTCCACACAATCGCCTTCTTTTTAAACTTTCATCACTAAAACTAGATCCTCATGTTCTTAAGTGGATTGAATCATTCCTTAGTCATCGCTCTCAATTCGTTTTCGCTAACAGCACATCCTCCTCTTTCTCTCCCGCTTCTGCCGGTGTTCCACATGGGAACTGTACTTGGGCCTTTACTCTTTTTATTCTACATTAATGATCTCTCTCTTCCCCTCTCGTCCTCTGTTCGTCTTTTCGCTGATGACTTTGTTGTTTATAGACTAATAAAAAAAAACGACGACCATTTTGCACTCCAGAACGAACAATGTACGAAAGTTACTGGAATGTTAGCAATGCTCACCTCTGCTTCACACGTTCTTCCTCTCAGCCCTTAAACTCATTAACACTCAACGGCACTACCATTCAGACTGCTACACAGTACAAGTATCTTGGTGTTCATTTAACCACTAATATGTCATGGAATGTTCATGTCGACAAGACAATATCATCTGCAAACCGCTCACTTGGCTATATTCGTCGCAATTTAAAGTCTGCCCCTTCTAAGCTTAAACATATCCTTTACGTCACGCTTGTTCGCCCTAAACTAGAGTATGCTTCAGCTATCTGGCACCCACATGCGGTCTTTTTTAACTAACGCAATCGAATCTGCTCAAAATCGTGCTGCTCGATTTATTCTTTCTAATTACTCTCGATTTTCTAGTGTCACTGCAATGAAATGTCAATTAACTCTTCCTGATCTTTCCGTTCGTCGCAGAATTTCCCGTCTTTGCCTTTTTCATAAAGTTTACTATTCGGAACCATTACGACAGTCTCTCCTCGAGCCTGCCCAGCTACATATCCGCAAGACTTGATCATTCATGCAAGATTGCCCGCCCCAAGACCATTTCAACAGCCCATCAACATTCCCTTCTACCAGAAGCTATTATGGAGTGGAATGGCCTTCCCGATGACATCGTCACCATCACCGATAACTCTAAATTTAGAATTGTACTAACCAACCACTCCCCTCTGTAATGCCCCTTTGGGGCCCTGAGGGTAATTTTAAATAAATAAATAATGTTGTAGTAAAGTAGCCGTGTCGGATTACTTGTCGGTTTTATCTGCATATGGGTTGGAATGTACGATACATGCTCCTACTCGGGAAGAGTTGGTAAATAACCAGATGGTAAAATCATGTTTAGACCATGTAGCAGTCCGTGCACCAAATAGTTCTTTGACCTCCTATCATTATCACACAACGATTAACAGATCACTATTTTGTGGACTGTCGTTTTTCAACCACTCCATCCCTTTTTGCTTCACGATCTTTATACAGCGATGGAAAAAGCAATAAAATCCAAGTTGTGATACTCAATCATCGCATGTTCGATCATCTAATCACTGGTTTTGATTCGTTAACACTTATTCAGTGTAATACTCCTGATAAAGTGTACGAAAAGTTTTGTGAACAGTTAAAAATGTTCGAAAATCTCAAGCAACGAGTTATTGTAAAGAAACGCAGAAAACATTACATCTGGTTAACTTCGGACGTTATTCGTGCCATGGCATACCGAGACTGGATGTGGACGCGCCAAAAACGTGCTCCAAAAAACCAGACCTGAGCTTTAGATTACAGAGTTTAAAAAAACGGAGTGTCCACTCTTATCAGTGTCACGAAGCGACGGTACTTTTTACCACAGTTCAATCAATCGGCGAGAAACGCGGCAAAAACATGGTTTCTGATAAATTATCCTCGCGGACGAGATAATACCGGTTTCGCTATCATGGATCGTTTTGATGGGAATCCCACTGCAGTGGCCGATAAGTTTAATCAATACTTGGAACGGGCTTCGGAAAGTTCATCTTTGGTGCAAGATGTCAAGTGCACGCTTAAAAAAACTGCCCTTGGGGTTTTTGACTACTCTAACAAAATCTGAGCTTGCAAGGATAATATTTAGTTTTTGACAAAATAAAGCCACCCGACATTGACGGAGTGTGGGGACTTACGCTCTGAAGGAACTTTAATGCTCTTGCTGATATTTTACTGTTTATGTTAAACGGCTTCTTGGATAAATCGGCTATTCCAGAAAATTTAAAGACCGATATATTCAAGCCACTCTTCAAAGGAGGACAAAAGTAAAAGTGGGAAAAGAACACAGCAATATCACTATTGCCAATACTGTCGCACATATTAGAAACATTTCTTTTCGAAGGGATGACGTCATTTCTGGAAAAGCTTTGTCCTGCCGACTGTTCGGTTTCATTACAGAACGAGGTGCAATACCACTTTTGGAAGAATTTTCAGATACGCTCCATGGCGCGTTCGAACAGAACCTGTTTAGCTGTGCAATTTTCTAAGATTTAGCAAGAGCTTTCGACACTGTTAACCATCAGATTTTATTACAAAGGTTGTATGCGGTGGGTTTTCATGAACCTTTTTACGAGATTCTTAAAATTACCTCTACGATCGATCCCAAGTTGTGGTATTAGGCGATAAAAATAACTGTAGCAGTACATTACAAAGGAAGGCCGGTGTACCCCAAGACTCAATTTTATCCCCTTTGCTTTTTAACATTTTTATTAATAATTTCGCTTCAACAGTTAACAACCGTAATGTGTTCCAGTACGCAGATGATATGGTTCTTCTTTCAAAAAACCTGTGCTACGAAAAGGACAGCCTGCAACGGAACTTAATCGATGCAATGTGATGGTATTCTGAAAATGGTATTTCCGCAAATGTGCAAAAACAAAGCTGATTTGTTTCAGAAATCCTTTAAAAGCCAGAGTGATTGACATTCTTTTTTTCCTTGCGTGGTCACGATTTGGTTCTGTGTAACTGCTCTACGGTTGAATATGTAAATTATATTAAATATATTGCTGTTTTTCTAAAGTGTCTTGTCACGGCAAAGCCGCTTCGCTGATGCCTGCAGTAAGTTGCGGAGCGCAGTCTGCTTACTTTTGAATCTCAAAAGTATGTTCCCGTTGAGAAATAGAAAACAATGGCTCAGGCTCTCGGTTACAGCCTACTCAGATATGGTATAACTCTCTTCGCTTCCGTTTCACTGCGTTGGCAGGGCCGTGTTGACAGTCTACTGAAGAAGATATTTCAAAGTATTGCGTACAATTCTTCCATTTGAAGTGGATCAGATATTTTTCATGTCGTTGGCCTTCCTTTTTTCCGCTCTTTACTTGAGCCTACGGTGGTGTCACGGCATTTTTAGAATCCGGAATTTAAAATCGAGCGTGTTTCTCTGAGATTGTTAAGAAAAGGCCTACGCTTTACAGTGCCCTGGTGTTCAACGCGACATGGTGCGGCCAGACGCTGTGCGTATGTTCCTGACATTTTTAACGAATAATCGGAAGAGATGTTGTCTGTGACTTCAAAAGGAAAATGTAAAAGAGTTGGTGGGGCTGCTATAACCGATGTCCGCTTTTTTTTTAATAGGCTCTGATGCGCGCTTTTTTTGTGACTGTTCTTTCATGTACGAAGTGTGTCTTTCTTTTTCTTGTTTTTTGTTTTCTGAGCGGGACCTTCCTGTTTATATTGTGCAAGTGTTATCCTAAAATGTGTCTCGTTTTTTGCCTACCTAAGGTTTTTTCGGCGTTAGCGTGGTTATATATTTTTTTCAACGTAATTATTGTCGCTTTAGCCGATGTTGCCGGGCCAGGTCATACAAGTCTGATACAGACTTCGACGGGCCCATTTTTGGATTGTATTAAACTTTGTTTTACAATAAAAATAGTATTATTATTATTAATATGATTATTATTACTACTACAACCACTACTACTACTAGTGCTACTACTAATACTACTATTACGACGGAGGCAGGGAAATCGGAAATACTGATGAGGGTCAGCAGCGTCAAAGATCATTGATGTCTGGCAACTAGCCTCCCTTATAGAGCTCGAAGATTAAGTACATCTAGGTTCATATTTTTAAGTTATCTGAAGCACGCATATAACGTCAAGTCACGCAAAACTGCGAGACCAAAAAAGGATATAAAAATAAAACTTTACAAAATATTGTTAACTATTAAAAATGAAATAAAAATAGCCAATCCCTAACACATTTTGTCATTATAGTCCACTATTACGCGAAAATCAGATGGTCTTCTGAGATTTAGTGAAAGCAGAAGAAAAATTTAAAACAACCACACATAGTGCTGTGCGTTTGACAGCGGCGGCTGTTGCGTTGCTGAAAGATGTGTTTTTGGAAGGTTTGCTTTTAGGTGATGTGCTTTGGGATATTTGCTTTAGAAGCTTTGCTTCAAAGAAGCGGTGCAACGATTTTTGTATTTTGCGCAAATAATGCTTAGAATGGATCCATTACGTTTATAAACTATGAAACACGCATCAGTTTCTTTCTCCCGACGCAATGGAAGTCGCCGAAAAAAAAATAGAAAAAACGAGCAGGTTTTAGTTGGTAGAAAACTCTCGTCTATGAGGTGCGCATGAAATTTGAAATTCTCAGTAGAGCACCCTGTACGTGATTGTCTGCAGTTTTTAGATATACAGCTTAAATCACCCTCCAGTTTATGTTGGCAGTATGGAAACGGAAGTCAAACCAGCTCCTGCCCTTCAAAAGTTGTCACCGAAGAATATCAAGGCTGGCATAGTCAGGAATTTAGTAGATAGTGCACTTAGGAAATCTTGTTGCACTCCATTGGTTCTGCACTCAACGCCTTTCTAACCGTCTCAGCGTAGCGGGTTTTCCCGAGATTATGTGTTCAGACAGTTGTTGTACCGGGTTAATATGAGAAAGAAATGTTCAATGGTTCGTGAATCTGCCAGGCGTGTTGTTCTCCCTTTCTTCCATCGTATTTCTCATAATCTAAAATCAGCCGGCAACCGCTATGGCATTACCACTGTGTTCAGGAATGACTTCAAACTAAATCGGTTGACCCTGTTCAACTCTAGCTAGAACTGGATGTAACAAAAAACACAGAGAAAAAGATGTTGATTGTGTGTCAGGCGTAGTTTACAAGATTCCTTTTGCCTGTGGGTTATGTTACATTGGACAAACGAAGCGATGTTTGAATGATCGTTTAACTGAACACAAACGGTGTATTAGAAACAAAGATCAGTATTCTGAAATGTCAAAACATGTGTTAGAATGTAATAATTGTGTACCTCTATGGAATTCCACATCGGTTGTGTTGACCGAGAGAGAGGATCATAAACGCTTGGTAAAAGAGTCCCTCACTATTATTAGTCACGGAAATACAGTAAATAGGCACGTCTTTTAATTTGGACACGGAGTTGAAAAAGATTTCTACAATTTTGATCGTTTGGAGATCACCTTATATCTGTGTAGGATGTTGTTTGTTCGGATTTAAGTTTCACCCCTGTCCCTTTGTTTCGGGTGTGACGAATATCCGGGGTTGTTCGGCTTTGTTTATGTTCGATCTTTCCCTAATGGATCACCACCCTGCAGACCTTTCTTTTGTGATGTTATCAGGACCTCACCGAGGTGGGTAAAGAGATCTTCCCTCCCCCTTTTGTTTGAGTTAGAACCGTACCGGTGTGATTATTGGTCCATGTCCTCCCTCTCTCTTGTGTGTTCGGGAAAAGAAGTTCACCCTCTCCCCTTTTTTCATTCCTTCTGGTTTTCAAGGGCACCTGTACCCTATAAAACCACAATATTATTAACATTGCGTGCGGAGGAAATCCAACGGGTGTTTCTCAAGTTAGAATAGTGATATTGTTTATTATTTAACAAAACTAAAACGATTCGGGTGTGGACATCGGAAAAAGGCTGTTGGGCGGTTTCCATTTGAAATCGAACATGCTCGTCGGAATGGGTCTTTCGATTTTGTTTTGAAAAAAAAATATATGTAATCGCTCCCATGCCTAGAAAAAACAAAACCACTTTTCAAATATTAAAAAAAAAACATTTTTGCTTGGCAACAAAAAAGTTCGTGTGTGGAGCAGGGTGAAAATCTGTTTTTTTACTTCGTAATTTTTAATGAATACGGAAATCATACAAAACTGCCAGCAATTTTTTTTTGTGCTTGCATATTATGGCGACTCTTTTTTTAGTTCAAAGGAAAATACTTTATTATTTCTCTTTGCTGAGGCGATAAACGCCAAAACATCGTCTCTTTGACAATCCGGTAAAATATTCGGAGCCTTTTATCTCATAAGTTATTACATTTGCCGCTAACCAAATACTATGCTATGCAGGTGTAGTCCCATAGATGGGCTATCGACCGACATACGTTTATTTTATTCTATTTTCAACGGAATATTTTTTATATTAAATCTGAAATATCGACAAAATTTGGATTTACCAATATTTTTAACACGCTTCATAAAAATAAAACATTTTTTTTATTTCGTTCAATTTTTTTTTATTTTTGTCGTTCATATTAACTTTCAATTAGCTTGATGCGATTTCCAACCTTTTTTTGTATCTTGTCCAGGAGTGATCGAAACCGCACCCTAGCTCGTGGGAACGGCCAAAATCAGTTTCCTGCAAAGATTATGTTGCTTAATTTTCTGTTAAAAATGCAGCGGGTAAATTTTTGATTTAGAACACTCGTGCTTGGCTACACATTGTATTTTCCCATTTTTGTAGCGCGATCGCCACTGACATTCATTAGTCCAATCGTCAGTGGTGCAGTTGATGTTCCATTATCCGCTGTGTAAAGCCAGGGCACAAAGGGCGGAGAAAAAACGGGAACGAGCTCTTCACGTAGTTAGACCGGGGTCATATATCTGTTTGTGCTATACACAGCTTGTAAAGCACGT